>JAJAGP010001284.1:168017-210475 GCA_025084515.1 Ancistrus triradiatus | reverse complement strand
TTAAAAATCCTACAATGTGATTTCCTGGATTTTTTTTCTCATTTTGTCTCTCATAGTTGAAGTGTAGCTATGATGAAAATTACAGACCTCTCTCATCTTTCTAAGTAGGAGAACTTTCACAATCAGTGGCTGACTAAATACTTTTTGCTCCACGGTAAACACTTAAGCCTATGTACTAAAAATGTGCCATAAAGACCCATTGTTTCCCTTAGTGATTATTTTTTTTCATGCAAGGCATCTACAGTAATATAATGGCCCCTTGCCTAATTTGTGATAGATCCTTCCAGAACAAGAGCTGGTACCTCTCATATTTGGAGTACATGCGTTCCGGTGCTTATTTAAGTGGATCCAGCACGTCTGCGTTTTTGTAAATAAAAAAAATAAAAAAAAATAGACAAATTTAAATTAAATTATACTTATTTTTGTGTAACCCTCTGTCCAAAAACCCAAATGGCTCATTTTCTTTGATGGTAACTGCAGTCGTAGCATAATTAGATTATCAGTCACGGATGGCGAGGTTTGGATATGGCCAAAAAAGACAACTCGTAGTTAGACAAGGTAAGTCTTTTTCATTAATACAGATATTCTATATTGAAGACTACTGTATTAGATGGAGCACTTACAGCACTGTTGTGTCCATACATTCTGGGACTTTTACCCTCCCTGCCCACTTGCCGGATCACACCACGCTCAGTGTTCGCTTGCTTCATGTTTTACAAATTAAGCACTGCTTGTAGTTACCACTTTACAATGGTTTTCAGAGAATTCAATATCTGTATTACAATTACTGTATACATGACCATAATTGTAACTGAAATGAAAGAAACCAGAAGCACATGTCTCCTGACACATGCCTCCCCAGAATGGATGCTGAGGGGTGGAGCCAGTGGCAGAATGAGTTCAGAGGGCAGATACGGGCACTGCGCCACTGGCTGAAGAGCATGGAGATGATGCTGCCTCCTCAGGATCCTACAGTGAGTTCATAGCTGCATGTTATATACAGGGACTGTGGTAGCCTAGCGGGTAAGGTACTGGACTCTGGACCAGAAGGTCCAGGGTTCAAATCCCACCTCTGCCAAGCTGCCACTGTTGGGTCCTTGAGCAAGACCCTTAACCCACAATTGCTTGGATTGTAAGATTGTATAAGTTGTTAGTCGCTCTGGATAAGGGCGTCTGCTAAATGCTGTAAATGTAAATGTAAATGCAAGAACAAAATTTGTGAACCCTTTGGGACATCTATACAATTTGTATACCCATACAATTTGGCCTGGTATTCACCCAATTCAGGATAACAGAAAGACGTTGGCGTTCACTGAAGATATTGGTTTAACATTTACAGTGTAGGTGGGAGATTCTGGGCAAAACATATCAAAGGACATTTGCAGACATGAATGAGAATTTAAAAGTCTATCAAAGGAATTAAGACGTCTGTAGCCGCTCTTGCACCAAGCAATTCTAGGCACTAATTTGGGAGGAACTACCCCACGCGGAACTCCCCCGAGAACTACATTCGTACCAGGGCTTTTATGGCTTTTATGGTTTGCATTCGCACCGCCAGTAGGAACGCTGTGTGATGTCGAATTGACATAAGCCACGAAATTCCTCCTCCGTCATGTATAGGCTGTTAAACTTCACTGCCGGTCCATTTCTCTGTGTTTTGTCCCAATTTTAGCGCAAAGGTCTGTTGTTTACATAACTACCAGTGTACAAATCTATTTACACATAGCGGTTGGGCTCAACACTGACACTTAAGTCTGGAAAAATCACATAGTTGTCTTTCACCTTCTTGGGGCTCTTTGCAAGATGACTTAGGAAGTCTAGCAACAGTACTATTCATTTATTTTAAACAGCTTGTCTTATTGTGAAGAGGTAAAAATGAGGTGCTTTCACACTGGAGGAGCATTTTTATAGTTCTTAGAACTGTGCTACCTTTGTATGTGTTGTGTTTGCACTGCAGGAACTCAGAATGACTGTAGTTTTTATCTACAGTCACGTTTGGATCAATCGCCATACTCTTACGTCTGGACCAATTAACCACAAACTTACGTCACTCAGGGAGCCTATGTGCTGACAAAAGACCTTACCTTATATAGGAGCTAAAAACGTTCCTATACCAGGCATTCTAAGAAGTACAATCATTCCGAGTTCCCGTAGTGCGAACACGCAATACACACAAAGTTGGCACAGTTATAAGAACTACAAAAACGGTAATCCTGTGTGAAAGCATATTTTTACCTCTTCACAATAATACATGGTGTCTAAAATAAGAAAGTTTAGTACTGTTGCTAGACTTCCTAGGTCATTCTGCAAAGGGCACCAAGGAGGTGAAAGACAACTGGAGGATAACCATCAAAGATGTATAGAACTCTCCAGATCTCACTAACGAAAACACAGAACAACCAACACCAAAATTTTATCTCAACTGTCACACATGGTGAATCCTGATTTGCCGACTCAGGACTTTGGTTTATATTTGATGCACAAATGCAGGTTATTCCAAAGGGTTCCACAAACTTTTTTCTTGGGTCCTTGGTTCATAGCTGTTCGTTTCTTTATTAGTTTGTGGAAAAGTGTACAAATAAAGGAATTAAACATTAGGGCATTGGTGACTTAGTGGATAAGGCACATGCCTACTAATCAGAAGATCTTTAGTTCAAACCCTGGCTCCACCAAGATGCCACGGTTCAGTTTACCTGCCAAATCCTCAGTTCCAAACCCTCATTGTGCCCCATCCGGGATTCAAATCCAGGCCTTAAAGAACTGCCATTTCCAGGAGGTGGCTCTTACCATGCAACCCCTGTGCTAGGTGCTATAAATGTTCATGGACCTCTAATTGGAAGGTTGTGATTTAACATCCAGGCTCTGTCAGGTTACCACTGTTGGCCCCTTAACCCCCAACTCCTTGTTGTGAGTGATGTTGAATAACACCATCTACCAGATGAATAAATGTAAATGCTGTACCAACAACCCCTGAGCCCCACGGTATCAGCTTCCTGAACACTGACCACAAACAGAGGTTTTTTTGTGTAAGAACGACAAAGAAGAAGGGGCAAAAACGAAGATAAACAAGGCCGTTGATTAAGGTCTTGTGTGGCATATTGTTCGAGAGGCAATGGAGTACGCCTCACTACAGAATGCAGTCTGCGAGAGAGAAACAGAAGGTGAAAGAGAAAGAGACAGACTTCTTCAATGGAGGCAAACGCTGACATTACAACCTCAGAGGCCTGGCACCATTGGGAGAGAGAAAGAAAGAGAAAGAGGTGCAGTTCCTCTGCATAGAGGACATATCCCGACGAGCTCTTTTGTTCTGTCAGTGCATGTGGAGTCTGGGGTGCAGTGCTACGTTGGAGGCCTTTTCACACATGAGAGAACACACAGAAAGCACATTAGATAATGACGGGAGGACGAGGATGGGGAAAAATGATGATCTTACAGAGGTAGTTCTCTGATCTTCCCACACTAGAGACTGTCATATGTGTTATTCCCTATATACGCTCACCGTTCACTTTATTAGGTGCACCTTTTTTCTACACACAGTCCATTTTTAAACCGTTCTAATTACCATATGGAAGCACTTTGGAGTTCTACAGACTGTAGTCCAAATGTCTCTGTACATACTTTTAGTTCCAAATAGGACCAGCACAGATCAGGTCCTGTTTGGGTAGTGGATCATTCTCAGCACTGCATGACACTGGCAAGTGACAAATCACCTTTACAGTGAAATGATCACAAGTGACATACAATATGTATCTTCAGTTTCATACATTTGCCTTTCTGTGCCATGCGAACCCCCCAAGTCGACACGATGCCTCTGCTCTCCTGGTGGTTCACTTTGGGAACCACTGGATTAGAGGATGACTTACACAAACTGGGAAGCACCACATGAGCTACTGTCTCTGACTTTACATCTACAAGGTGGAGCAATATGGTAGAATCTTACAATCCAAGCAATTGTGGGTTAAGGGCCCAACAGTGACAGCTTGGCAGTGGTGGGATTTGAAACTTCTGGTCCACAGTCCAGCACTTTAACCGCTAGGCCCACATACCAGCAAAACCCACACTAATACCCCACCACCACGTCAGTGTCACTGCAGTGCTAATGATCCACCACCCAAATAGAACCTGATCTGTTGTGGTCCTGTGGGGATCCTGACCATAAAATGGGACAGTAGTAAAGGGGACTAAAAGTGTGAAGAGAAACAGATGGACTACAGTCTGTAATTGTAGAACTACAGAGTGCTTCTACATTTTAGGTGAAGCTGATTAAATGGACATTGAATGTGGAATTTATAGTCTAATATCAGTCAAACCTGAATACACCATATTCCAGAAAATGGATTGAACAGCAAATATTCAGATTCAGTGGAAACTTTTACACTTTATGACACCTACACAGATCTACACTCTGACCTATTGAGGCATGGACTCCACAAGACCTTTGAAGGTCCTGTGTGGTATCTGGAACGAAGACATTAGCAGCAGATCATTTTCGTTATGTAAGTTGAAAGGTGGTGGCTTTGTGATTGGCACTTTTTTTGTTCAGCACATCCCACAGATGCTCAATCGAATTGAGATGTGGAGAATTTGGAGGCCAGGCCAACACCTTGATCTCTTTGTCATGTCACTCAAACCATTCCTGAGGAATTTTGCAGGGTGGAAGGACACATCATCCTGCTTTTGACATTAGGGAATACAGTTGCCATGGAGGGGTGTACTTGTTTAGGTAGGTGGTACGCATTAAAATAATATCCACATGAATGCCAGGACCCAAGGATTCCCAGCAGAACTTCGTCCAGAGCATCACACTTTCATCGTTGTTCAGTTCACCTGTGAATGGTCTTAATGTGATGGCTGATTGTTGTATATGTACATTCTGGACAAGGGCATCTGCAACATGATGTAAATATGATGTAAAACTTGGCATGGATATTGACATGGCGATATTAAGCTTGTGTTCAACCTTTTGCCCATGGCATTGTCATCCATAAAGCTTCTAAAGTACTTAAATGGCTTCCAGAGGCACATGCTAGTTAGAAGTCTTATTGTGTGAACTGGTCACTGCTTCCTGTCTTGCACTGTTTATTGCAACCAAGACATATTTCCCATCACTTAGAACACAGCCGCTGGTTTAGTGATTTTGGGGCATTGAGGGAACCATTACCCAGCTATGGCTCCCTATTCTTGCTGTCTTGCCTGCACCCTGTGAAATCCAAGATAGATTCATATTCCCATCGTGACCCTGGAGGGGTAAAAGGACAAGTGAGGCTAAAACATAAGAGAGATAAGGTACCACTTAAGCTGTTTTTGCACCAAACAGTTCTAGGGACTAATTTGGGAGGATCTATTCCTTGCGGAGCTCCCTATGAGAACTACATTCGTTCTGGGACCTTTTTTGGTTTGCCTTCGAACCACCTCCTCTCCAACATATAGGCTCAGTAAAGCCTAAACTTCACTGTAGGTCCGTTTGTCTGTTTTGTTTTTTCAATTTTAAGGGTGAATATCTGTTTTTTCTGTGGCTATCAGTGTAAGGCAATTTAAACATGGCAGTTGATCGCTTGCATCTAGACCAATCACTACACTTGTGTCACTATGTCTGGACCAATGGCTGCAAAGTTACGTCACTCAGGGTTCCTACTCACTGAGGAGAAAAGATCCTACCTTAAAGTAGAAGCTAAAGAAGGCCCTATATATGGCGTTCTAAGACAACAGTCGTCCCCAGTTCCTGCTGTGTGAAAGCGCCTTTACAGTTGGCTGGGGGAGGTTTAGTAGGGCAGAAATTTGTCTTGCTGGGAAGGTGTGCCATGTTTAATGCCACTGTGGTTAATTGTATGCAGCTAATGTATTTTTAACTATTAGGGGCAATAATATACCCAGTAAAGAGGGTGTTCACATACTTTTGGATATATAATGTTTCTAAATTATCTGAGAGATTGGCACAGTTATCCCATATTCCCATATAGAAATGTAGGAGTATCAACTGATGTTTGCTTTACCCATGTCTGTTGTTCTCTGCATTCTGCCCTAATGCTATTGACGTGCTAATAGCCTGTTGTCTTTTCCTCAGTAAACAGTCTGGAGCGACTCGTTACCTTGTGACCCCTATTCTATACAAATGTATGTCCAGTAGTCTACCACTGCACCTCTTCAGCACACACAAAGTGTAGTGTGTAGTGCTTGGTGGTATGACCATAAATTTGTATTATTTTTTTTGTTTGTTTGTTTTTAAAAAGATTCTGGTTCCACAGTAAATCACAGTATTTTTAGGGTTGTAGTTTTAGATTAGATTAGATTCAACTTTATTGTCATTGTGCAGAGTACTAGTACAGAGCCAAAGAAATGCAGTAGCATCTGACCAGAAGTGCAAGATCGAGATTACTTACATATAATACAGTTAAAGTGACCAGGTTAATGAATTTCAATATACAGGATATACAAGATGGAAATACAGAATGTGCAGAGAACATATATACAGTGCCTTGCAAAAATATTCGGCCCCCTTGAGCTTTTCAACCTTTTGCCACATTTCAGGCTTTAAACATAAAGATATGAAATTGTAAATTTTTGTTAAGAATCAACAACAAGTGGGACACAATCGTGAAGTGGAACGAAATTTATTGGATATTTGAAACTTTTTTTAGAAATAAAAAAGTGGGGCGTGCAAAATTATTTGGCCCCTTTACTTTCTGTGCAGCAAACTCACTCCAGAAGTTCAGTGAGGATCTCTGAATGATCCAGTGTAGACCTAAATGACTGATGATGATAAATAGAATCCACCTGTGTGTAATCAAGTCTCCGTATAAATGCACATGCTCTGTGGTAGTCTCAGAGTTCTGTTTAAGCGCAGAGAGCATCATAGACCAAGAACACACAGGCAGGTCTGAGATACTGTGTTGGAGAGGTTTTAGCCGGTTTGGATACAAAAAGATTTCCCAAGCTTAAACATCTCAAGGAGCCCTGTGCAAACGATCCATAATTGACTGGAAGGAGTATCCGACCACTGCAAAATCTACCAAGACCCCGCCCGGCCCGTCCCTCTAAACTTTCAGCTCAAACAGAGAGACTGATCAGAGAATGCGCCAAGAGGCCCATGATCACTCTGGATGAACTCAAATAATCTACAGCGGCAGTTGGGAGACTCTGTCCATAGTACACAATCAACTACAGCCGTCCTGCCACAAATCTGGCTGCCATATGGAAAGAGTGGCAGAAGAAAGCCATTTTCTCGAGATATCCCTAAAAATTTTGCCGACAAGCCCACCTGGGAGACACAACCAAACATGTGGAAGAAGGTGCCTGGTAGACGACCTTTTTTTGGCCACAATGCAAAACATTATGTTTGGCATACCAGCAACCATCTCATCTACCCTGATGGCACCATCCCCAATCTGTCAAACATGTGGTGGTCGCATCGTGGTTTGGGCCTGCTTTTCTTCAGCAGGGACAGGGAAGATGGTTAAAATTGATGGGAAGATGGATGGAGCCAAATACAGGACCATTCTGAAAGAAAACCTGTTGGGAGTCTGCAAAAGACCTGAGACTGGGACGGAGAGTTGAGTTCCTGAGCAAGGCCCTTAACTGTAAATGTAATGTAGTACATTTGTTCAGTGAACTTTGGGTGGTGTCCAAAAGAGGAAGGTCATGGATACAGGCAGAAGAAATGTAATCCCCTACACAAGGTTGCTGGGCTTACTCTTTGTGTCAAAGTTAGGAGTTTGTCAGTATAGTGTAGATTCAGAGTAGAGCTGCTGCTCCTTTGGATCAAAAGGACCAAGTTGAGGTGGTGTGGGCATCTCATAAGGATATTTTCTGGTCAGATCCTGTCGGAGCTGTTACTGGAACGTCTCTCTGGAAGAAGTCCTCAGAGCAGACCCAGGACCTGCTGGAGGGATTACATCTCACAGCTGGCTTGGAAACATCTGGACATCCCCCAGGTGGAGCCAGAATCTGTGACTGGGTATAGAAAAGTCTGAGCTGGCTTTCTTCGCGACCCTCGCCAGGAGAGTCAGCTGCCTCTGTAAGAATGTTCTGGACAGTGGGCATAGGGGCAGTCGCGCTCTAGTGCGATTCAAGGCAGCTGTGCTTAGAGTGAGGGAGACATTTGTTGAATGTCGTCTCATGACTGGTCCATGAGCTGTTGCACCGAGACGAAGAGGGATTCCCCATTTCAGCCTTGTTCCTGTCATTTACATTTGGATTTAGTCGTTTAGCAGACTCCCCTATCAGGAGTGGTTACATCTTAGAATGTGGTAAGGCTCTTGCTCTGGGACCCAATAGTGGCAGCTTGGTGGAATTTGAACCCTGGACCTTCTGGTCCATATTCCAGTACCTTAACTGCTACCACCAGTCAGTTTCCTTATGGGTATCAGGAGTTCTTCCTTATCACTGGTTCTCATTTGGGCCTGGACTCTGCTTTTTTTTTGTAGAACAATGTCTGTTGATAAAAGAAAACTAAAAATAGTAGCTGTCTTAGCTAACCTGTCACATTCCATAATGCCTGTGACATTGTTTAGTGTCCATTGGCAGTTAAACGCAAAACTACAGCTGTTACCCCAGTTGCATTTCCAAGTGTAGGGGCCTCACCCCTCTCTTTCCTTCTGACTTCCTGCTGATGCTGAATAGTCGGATAAAGCCGTAGTGTCTTAAAGGTCTCGCTTTTCCCTGAGCTCTGAGAAGCAAAGGCTGCATCTCAAGTAAGCAACTCGGATAACTTCGAATGGACCAAGAACCACACACGACTTTGCACTGTGGTGTATATGGGAAGGGATTGGGGACAGCACTCCAAACAGCACTCTGTATAAACATACCATCCATCAATAATTGACCCTCGGTTGTTGGGTAGTATTTTAATGGCTATTAAAACTGTATTTTGGTGATTTTTTCACATCCCCAGGTTATGAATTCCTGTTGGAAATGCTTTATTACAAAAAATACAAAACTTTGGTATTAAAATATCATTTATTGCATTACCAGAAAAGCTTCTGAACCAAAATTATTATGATTTCCATTTTTTAAAATGAGTTAAACATCAATTTAGCTTCGGACTTTAAAACTCCAATAAAAATTTTTTTTTTTTAATGAAAATTGTCATTACTGCAACACATCATAACCAACACGGATGCTTAATTATTTACAAATGAATTCATATTTAATTACATATTTATTTTTTGATATAAGCTTAGTTGTAGAATCAAGTCTTTACTTTAAAGTGTATATCTTAAACATTATCTTAAAATAATAAAACAATTTTAATTTGAATCACAATTTAAGGTGGTAAAAAGAGCCACCAATTACAATCACCCAATTACTGTTTCTCTGACAACTTACCAAAATGGGGACTGTGGTGCCACAGAGGTTAAGGTACTGGACTGTAGACCAGAAGACCCCTGTGCCAAACTGCCACTTTTGGGTCATTGAGCAATTTCCTTCGGTTATCAGATTGTATCAGATGTAAGGAGCTCTGGATAATGGTCTCTGCTACATGAAAATGCAGTACTTTAACTACTTCTCTCTAAACACCATCCATCCAGCATCCAACATGAAACCCAAATTGAAATATTCTTAAACTCATCTTAAATTGCCCTATTATTACATCCCTTATTGTAAATTACATTTACAATTAGGTCATTTAGCATGCACCCTTATCCAGAGTGACTTACCACTAATACAGTCTTACAGTCCAAGCAATTGTGGGTTAAGGGCCTTGCTCAAGGAGTGGTAGCTTGGCAAAGGTGGGACTTGAATCCCGGCTCTTCTAGTCCACAGTCCAGTATCTTAACCACCAAACCACCAGAGTACTACAATTAATAAAATAAGAGGCTGTAGAATCAGATACAGCTCCAGGAACCCAGGTTTGCTCCTCACCCTTGGTTACCACCAGTGTGGATTTTGAATTCTCTCCATGTCAAAGTATCCCAGTTTCCTCCCACTTCCTAAAAATGTGGATTGTTTACTCTCAATAGAGTGGGATGTGATACTGAGTTTGATTACCCAGAAAAACAGATACAAATACAGTGAGGCAAAAAAGTATTTAGTCAGCCACTGAATGTGCAAGTTCTCCTACTTAGAAAGATGGGAGAGGTCTGTAATTTTCATCATTGTTGTCTGAGCGGTGTGTTTGGGATCACTGTCATGCTGGAAGACCCAGCCATGTTCCATCTTCAATGCTCTCACTGATGGAAGGAGGTTTTGGCTTAAAATCTCACGATACATGGCCCCGTTCATTCTTCCCTTAACACGGATCAGTCGTCCTGTCTCCCCTTTGCAGAAAAACAGCCCCAAAGCATGATGTTTCCACCCCCATGCTTCACAGTAGGCATGGTGTTCTTGTGATGCAACTCAGCATTCTTCTTCCTCCAAACAACACGGCGAGTTGAGTTTTTTACCAAAAAGTTTCTATTTTGGTTTCATCTGACCACATGATATTCTCCCCATCCTCTTCTGGATCATCCATATGCTCTCTGGCAAACTTCAGACGGACCTGGACATGTACTGGCTTAAGCAGGGGGACACGCCTGGCACTGCAGGATCTGAGTGCCTCTGGGTGTAGTGTGTTACTGATGGTAGCCTTTGTTATTTTGGTCCCAGCTCTCTGCAGGTCATTCATCAGGTCCCTCCTTGTAGTTCTGGGATTTTTGCTCACCGTTCTCATGATCATTTTGACCCCATGGGATGAGATCTTGCGTGGGGCCCCAGATCGAGGGAGATTATCAATGGTCTTGTATGTCTTCCATTTTCTGACAATTGCTCCCACAGGTGATTTATTCACACCAACCTGTTTGCGTATTGTAGATTCACTCTTCCCAGCCTGGTGCAGGTCTACAGTTTTCTTCCTGGTGTCCTTCGACAGCTCTTTGGTCTTGGCCATGGTTGGGTATGCAGTCTGACTGTTTTAGGCTGTGGACAGGTGTCTTTTATACAGATAATGAGGTCAAATGGGTGCCATTAATACAGGTAATGAGTGGAGGACAAAAGAGCTTCTTAAAGAAGTTGTTACAGGTCTGTGAGAGCCAGAAATCTTGCATGTTTGTGGGTGACCAAATACTTATTTTCGACCATAATTTACACTTAAATTCTTTACAAATTCTACAATGTGATTTCCTGGACTTTTTTTCTCATTTTGTCTCTCATAGTTGAAGTGTAGCTATGATGAAAATTACAGACCTCTCTCATCTTTCTAAGTAGGAGAACTTGCACAATCAGTGGCTGACTAAATACTTTTTTGCCCCACTGTAAATTAAATCAATATACATTAAAGCCTGCTTAATACATGGGTGGCTCAGTGGTTATAGCTCTAGATTATGAATCAGAACGTTCTGAGTGCAAAACCTAAAACAGCCACTGTTGGACCCTTAAGCAAGATGCTTAACACTCAACGAAATCCCTCAAATCTGTGATTTGCTTAGAATCTCGGTGCTGTCTGAAGGATATTTTAATGTGAGAAAAATTGTAGGGTTTTTTTTTGTCGTGGTTGGATTAACATCGCATTTGGCAAGCATTCTCATTGGAAGCAAGCTTTGCAGCGACCCACTACAGCTGGTGAATAGACATTTGAGAATAGGTATTTGAAGTTGTTCATTCTTTTATTTCCCCCCTTAGTGACTCAGCTTCCAGGATCCCAGGCACCCCACCAGGAAAGACCCCATCCACATGCACCCTCTCTTCTTGGAAGTGAACACAGGGCTGATAAATTACTCTGTTTGTCAAATAGTGCTTCGGTTTTGACCCTCCCACTCAAAAGAGATCCTTTCGGAGATGTTCATTTATCACTTAGCCAAGACCCCATGGAAAAGCATGTCTGCTCAAGTGCTAATTACAGTGCATTGGAAGCTCCACTGAGGTCTTATTGAATTTGAAGACAGGGGCGAGAGTGAAATGGTGGGGGAGGGGAACATGCCTTGAGGATTAATCCAGTTTGGGGCTCTAGGTCTTGAGACACATGGGGGGGATTTGATCAAATTTGGCCTCAGCTGCCTCATCCAATTTGGCATCTCACTGTTGCACCAGTGTGCTGTGCCTTGTGAATAAACTGAGACAATTCATTTCACAAGACAATAAATGAGGAACAGGGTGAGAACTGACATGGCATTATCCTGCAATTTAGTTTGTGTATGTATAAAAAGTGTGTGTGTGTGTGTGTGTGTGTGTGAGAATCCAATCTGAATTGGATTAAGTGGGTATGAAAACCCGGTTTGGATGCCCTATTGCCTTCAGAACTCCCTTCATTCTTCGTGGCATAGATTCAACAAGGTGCTGGACACAATCCTCAGAAATTTTTGTCCATATTGACATGATAGCATCACACAGTTGATGCAGATTTGTCGGCTATGCATCCAGATTTGAATCTCCCCTTCCACCACATCCCAAAGGTGCTCTATTGGATTGAGATCAGGTGACTGTGGACGCTGTTTGAACACAGTGAGCTCAGGGTCATGTTCAAGAAACCAGTTTGTGTTGATTTGAGCTTTGTGACATGGCGAGTTATCCTGCTGGAAGTAGCCACCAGAAGATGATACACTTTGGTCATAAAGGGATAAACATGGTCAGCAACGATAATCAGGTGGGATGTGGCTTTTAAACGATGCTCAGTTGGTAATAAAGGGAGCAAAGTGTGCCAAGAAAAACATCCCTCATGCCATTGCACCACCATGAGCAGCCTGAACCACTGATGTAAGGCAGGATGGATCCATGGATGACTTGATTTAAGAAGCTGGTTCAAAAGTATTAATGGATTGTAAAATAACTTGCTAGATAAGGATTTATAGTCTTATGCGCGGAGGCACGGTGGCTTGGTGGGTAGCACTGTTGCTTCACAGTGAGAAGGTTCTGGGTTCAGTTCCAGAATGGTCTGGGTATTTCCGAGTGGAGTCTGCATGTCCTCCTCGTATCTGTGCAGGGTTACTCCATGTAGTTTGGTTGCCTCCCACAGTCAAAGACGTGTGTTAGGTTAATTGGTATCTCTAAAGTGCCTCTAGTGTTTGAGTGTGTGCATAAGTGTGTGCCCTATAATGGATTGGCCCCCTTCTAGGGTTGTTCCTCTCATGTGCCCTGTGCTGCCGGCTAGGCACTGGCTTTCCCACGACCCTGATCAGGATTAAGCGATTAAGAGAATGAACTGAAAAGTCTCATGCAAAATTTTTCTTCACCCAGTTGAATTACATTGTGAATTATTCTAAATGAAAAGAAGTTAACACATGCAGGGAACAAACTTACATATTACACATTTCTACATATTACACTATGCTGCATACAGTGGTGCTTGAAAGTTTGTGAACCTTTTAGAATTTTTTATATTTCTGTATAAATATAAAACATCATCAGTCAGGAAAGTCCTAAAAGTAGATAAAGAGAACCCAGTTAAACAAATGAGACAAAAATATTATACTTGGTCATTTATTTATTGAGGAAAATTATCCAAGATTACATATTAGTGAGAGAAAAAGTTTGTGAATTAATTAATTAGCAGTTAATTTGAACATGAAATTAGAATCAGGTGTTTCAATCAATGGGATGACAATCAGGTGTGAGTGGGCACCTGTTTTATTTAAAGAACAGGGATCTATCAAAGTCTGCTCTTCACAACAGATGTTTGTGGAAGTGTATCATGGCACGAACAAAGGAGGTTTCTGAGGACCTCAGAAAAAGAGTTGTTGATGGTCATCAGGCTGGAAAAGGTTACAAAACCATCTCTAAAGAGTTTGGACTCCACCAATCCACAGTCAGACAAATTGTGTACAAATGGAGGATATTCAAGACCATTGTTACCCTCCCCAGGAGTGGTCGACCAACAAAGATCACTCCAAGAGCAAGGCGTGTAATAGTTGGCAAGGTCACAAAGGACCACAGGGTAACTTCTAAGCAACTGAAGGCCTCTCTCACATTGGCTAATGTTAATGTTCATGAGTCCACCATCAGAAGAACACTGAACAACAATGGTGTGCATGGCAGAGAAAGTCACTGTTCTCCAAAAAGAACATTGCTGCTCGTCTGCAGTTTGCTAAAGATCACATGGACAAACCAGAAGGCTACTGGAAGAATGTTTTGTGGAAGGATCAGACCAAAATAGAACTTTTTGGATTAAAAGAAAAGCGTTATGTTTGGAGATAGGAAAACACTTTATTCCATCTGTGAAACATGGTGGTGGTAGTATCATGGTTTGAGCCTGTTTCGCTGCATCTAGGCCAGGACGGCTTGCCATCATTGATGGAACAATGAATTCTGAATTATATCAGAGAATTCTAAAGGAAAATGTCAGGACATCTGTCCATGAACTGAATCTCAAGAGAAGGTGGGTCATGCAGCAAGACAACAACCCTAAGCACACAAGTCGTTCTACCAAAGAATGGTTACAGAAGAATAAAGTTCATGTTTTGGAATGGCCAAGTCAAAGTCCTGACCTTAATCCAATGGAAATGTTGTGGAAGGACCTGAAGCGAGCAGCTAATGTGAGGAAACCCACCAACATCCCAGAGCTGAAGCTGTTCTGTACGGAGGAATGGGCTAAAATTCCTCCAAGCCGGTGTGCAGGACTGATCAACAGCTACAGGAAACGTTTAGCTGCAGTTATTGCTGCACAGGGGGGTCACAGCAGATACTGAAAGCAAAGGTTCACATACTTTTGCCACTCACTAATATGTAATATTGGATAATTTTCCTCAATAAATAAATGACCAAGTATAATAATTTAAGTGTAATATTTTTGGACTCGTGTGAAAATCTGATGATGTTTCGGGTCATATTTATGCAGAAATATAGATAATTCTAAAGGGTTCACAAACTTTCAAGCACGACTGTACATTTTAAAACATATTGGAAAAAATGAGCTGAAGGTCATCATGTGCAAAAGTGTCCAGATGTTCCAGTAATGTGCAAAGTCCAAGAACATAACTGAACATAACTGTCCTGTTTATGAGTGCAAATGGGCCAATTTGTGTTTATTTTCTATAGAACTTGTATCAATGTCTTTTTTTATGAAAATCAAAATGTCATTTTCAGTTAGGGGTGACATATATTTTTTTATTTTTTCATTTTGTCCCAAACTGGGCCAGGAACCAAAACAGGGATCACTGGAGACCACAGTGCCACCATGTCACTTCGAGTGTTAGGCAGGGTCAAAGTCAGAATTATTTCTATAGTGCTTTTCACAATGGAGCATTGTCTCAAAGCAGCTTTACAGTTGTATATTATCTTCTATCATCTAAGGACAATCCCAAATTGAGCAGGCCTAGGGCGACAGCGGAAAGGAAAAACTCTCTAAACGTTATAAGGAAGAAACCTTGGGAGGACCAAGGCTCAAAAAGTGAGCCAAGCTCCTTGGCTGCATAGATGTTATATGTAAGTTATGTAATTAAGAAGTTTAAATAAACAGAAGCCAAATATAAAAATTAACAGAGAACATATAGAAAATATAATAATTAAAATAAAGTATGATAATATGTAGACTCATACTTTAGAGAAAATGAAATACAGGGTGTCTATAAAGTCCCACTTTAACATTGTTAATAAGCACATTGAAGTTTGTTGTGTCACCCACAGGACTCTCATGGAATCGATGTAATGTAGATAAAACCTCTGCTTCTTGTGCTTCATATAAATCTGAAAACAGCCTCTCATGTACACTGGATAGTGAGTAATTCCAAAAAAGTTGGGACGGGGGCAGTTTAGAGCTAGTAATAAATTAAAAAAAACTAAATAATGATGTGATTTCAAACAGGTGATGTCAACAGGTGATTGTAAACATGAATTTGTACAAAAGCAGCATTGAGGAAAGGCTTACTTTATAGACACCCTGTATATAATAATAGTCACAGTCACCCTGTCTTAATAATATATTTTGTCACAAAGCTGCTGTAAAGTCTAGACCCCACGTAAGCTGCCAGAGTGGCTAGGAAAAGCTCTCTGAGACGCAAACGGAGGAGGTTCAAATGGAGAACAGCAGGATTAAATTTACTGTCCAGATACTGCCTGTAGATATTAGAGCAGAATACTGCTCAAACAAAATTCTGAATCCGAGCCATGTAAGGTTAAGTAACTCGACCGCACCACTGAATTCTAGTTCCCAGGATGGTTTGAACAACAGTCATTGTCCCTCTCGCTTTATTTCCTTACCGCCTCCTTTTGTCAGTTTTATCTCCTCCACTGTCTCAGCCGGGGGGGAGGATTGAAGTTAATAATTTAAGTGCTTAGTGACGTGGCTGTAGAGTCCCTATATAGCTCCCTTTGGAATTACAATGACAGATTCATGTGAGGAGGACATAGTCACACAGTCGGCCTCTTTGGGAAACCACTTCTTCCTGTGCCCAGCCCACCTGGAGTGGTTTGCTCAGTTGATATCAGCAGTTCACCCTGTATAATCCAACCATGCTATTATCTTAAAGGATGGAACAACCCTTCAAGCTGAAGGCTCATGATTGAGGACGTCCTCACAAAACTGTCTCACAAAAGTTTTCTTGTGCTCTGTAGTGTCAGTGTTCTGTGACCAAGACTGTCTGCCTCAGGTGCATCAGCTTTCTTTTCACAGGGTCACACCCGGCTCTGTAAGCATGAAGGATAAAGAATAAAGACAGAAAATGCAACAGAGAACAGTGAGTTCACACCCGTTGGAGGGTGTGATTCCTTCATGGTTTAACACCAGAATGGTGATTAGCAAGTTCTGGTTTGAATGAAGCATACCTGTTGAAAGATAAGCTGGTGATGGTTGGTGTAGGAAATACAAAAAGTTGGGATGGTATGGAAACGCTCGTTTAAAACAAGGCGTGTTCCTTACATTTACATTGACTTTTATTTCATTCCAGAGAGTATCAGTGGATATTTTGGGGTTTCTTTCCTTGTCAACTTCGGTTCATTTGTTAATAAACATCCTCTTGCGTTTCAGACCTGCAACCCATTCCAAAAAAAGTTGGGATGGGGCCAATTTAGAGCTAGTAATGAATAAAAAAAAACGAAGTAATGAGGTGATTTCAGGTGATGTCAACAGGCGACTGTAATCATGATTTTGTACAAAAGCAGCATTGAGGAACGGTTGAGTCTTTGATGAGCAAAGATGGCCAGAGGATCTCCAGTTTGTCAAAAGTTGCATGACAAAAATGTTTAAAAGCAATATACATTTTACATTTACAGCATTTAGCAGACGCCCTTATCCAGAGCGACTTACAATTGGTACAATCTTACAATCCAAGCTTGGATTGGGTTAAGGGCCTTGCTCAAGGACCCAACAGTGGCAGCTTGGCAGAGGTGGGATTTGAACCCTGAACCTTTTTGTCCATAGTCCAGTACCTTACCCGCTAGGCTACCACAGTCCCAATGTTCCACAAACAATGTTTGCAATGTGTGTTATGCTTGTTTTGTATTTTCTTATTGAAAAATGCACCGACGTCCCTGGAAAAGATGTCGTCTTGAAAGCAGCTTATGTTGCTCTAAATTCTCAATGTACTTTTCTGCATTAATGCTGCATCACAGAAGTGTAAATGGCTTTTGCCAAGAGCATTGCCCCATACCATGACAGAGCACATGGCATCCATTTCTTCCAAAAACGTTCAGGAATACGGATTCGTCTAACCACAATATATATTTCCGCTGTGTGATGGTCCATCCCAGATGCCTCCGAGCCCAAAGATGTCGAAACTGCTTTTGGACGGGGTTAACATAAGGTTCCTTTTTTGCACAATAACGTTTTTAGTGGCATTTGTGAATGTAGTGAATGTATTGTAGTGCTTTACAAAGGTTTGATAAAGTAATCCCTTGTCCATGTGGTTAATACCAGCTATTGAAGAACGACAGTTTTTGATGCAGCAGTCAGAGATCATTTACCTTTACAGCATTTAGCAGACGCCCTTATCCAGAGCGACTTACAATTGATACAGTCTTACAATTGTAGGTTAAGTGTCTTGCTCAAGGACCCTTGGCCAAGTGGCAACTTGGCAGAGGTGGGATTCGAACCCCTGACCTTCTGGTCCAGAGTCCAGTACCTTAACTGCTAGCCCACCATAGTCCCACGAGTCAGTTTAGGCTTGCCCCCTTGCCTTTATTCACAGAAATTCCTCCAAGTTCCTTGAATCTTTTTAATACTATTATGCACTGTAGAGGAACAAATATGCAAATCCCTTCCAGTCTTTCTTTGAGGAAATTTTTTTTAAACATTTCAATCATTTTCTCATGCATTTGTTGACAAACTGGAGATCCTCACCTGATCTTTGTTCCTCAAAGATTGCTTTTGTACCAAATCATGATTACAATCCTGTTGACATCACCTGTTTGAAATCCCGGCATTATTTAGTTTTTTTAACCTCATTACTAGCTCTAAATTGCCCATGTGCCCACTTTTCTGCACTCTGTTGCAAGCCTGAAATGCATGACGATGTTTATTAACAAATGAAATGAAGATGACCTGAAAAAAAAGCATGAAATATATTGGGTTCATACTGTCTGCAATGAAATAAAAGGAACGCTGCATTTTCTAAATTTGCTTTTTCTATGCTGTCCCAACTTTTTCTGTTTTTTTTTTTTTGGATTTGGGGTTGTACAATAGCAAACAGGAGGAACATCACACCTCCATGTTATAAGACCCGTGTGATTATTCACAAAGTCCCAAACAATCAAAGGCTCATTGTAATCTGCACAGACCCATCTTGCAGGAAAGGCAAATTACAACAAGCCCCATCTGCCTGAGCTGTGTAAAGATGGACTGTTGATAACTGGTGCAGGCTCAATGAGAGGTTATGTTAAGGAGAATGCATTTGCACCTGGGCTCTCCCTCTCAGGGGTTATATTGCACCTGCTTATACACCTGTCTACCCCAAGCTCTCTAGCCCTCTCTATCCCTCGCTCTTCCCAAACCCAGAAGGTTAAACACCTAGGTGACACCTGACACCTTGCTATTGTGATAGTCCCTCCTGCTCTTCTCAAAGGATCTCTGGAGAACACAAAGGTCTTATTTACTTCTGTAAATTTTACAGGAGTTTCATTTCTGGATTTGTTATGGGAAAGTACTTGTCCGTATAAGAACTTGCTAAGATTGAGCAAGAGAAGTGGGTGGTAATTGTACACTGAACAAGCTTTATAAAAAAACCTTTTTTGATTCCGGTTTGCCTGTTTGCACAGTGGAAGCAAGTTGAAAAGTAATCTGAGATGTTTTAGAGCAATTAGCCCTCTTTGTAGCGGCGGTGGAGGTAGTCCCAGGACTTGAATAGAGATGGGGGTTGTGTGCAGGGTCGGATGAGTGAGGGTCCCTCCTATTGTAGCCTGTCCTGCTCTGGACTGCACTTGCCTCATAAGAGCGGTGGAGAGAGGGTAAGCGAACGGTGGGATGCAGCTGTCACTTACCATGTGAATATTCGGGGGCAGCTTGGGGTCTCTTCAGAGCGCTTTTTTCCCTCTTTTTTCTCAACAAGCAGTTTGAAGGCTTTGAACCAAAAGAGGATCTGGGGGAGGGGCTAGTGAATGGAGGCAAGGAGGATAGACGGAGATTAGAGAGCGCTCTAATGTCCAGCCGTCTGGCACAAGAGAAACACAAGAACCAAGGGTTCACCCAACCAGCCACGGGAGCAACCAGGACTCAACGTGGATCTCTATATGGGACTGACTTCATATTTTTGAGCAGTGGAATAGTTGAAATTTTGGACTGCAGTGGTTGGACATCCCATCAGTTGCCTGAACAAGGAAGGAATTTCTCTATGAGGGTGCAACAAAGAAGAGCGAGAGCTTACCCGTGGGAGGGGGCGGTGGAAAGCAGGGAAGGACATTGTTCGCCTGTGACTGTGGGCAACGGACAAGCATGACTTAGTGTGTGTTTGTGTTTAAAAGTGTATTTGTGAATCAGGGAGTGTACACAAGTTCACGCCGCATATATGCCTATGTATGAGTCCGCGGGACAAAACAGGGAGACCTTTCAAAGGATGCTGGAATCTAAAACGATTTTTGTTTCCTAGTTGAATGATGACAGAGGAGCCGGTGGAATTGTTTTGTTAGCTGTTTGTTCCCTCTGGACAGGGGTAAGTATGCATCGGGGTGTTCTTAACGGTCAGAAACCGCCAAATCATTTAGCCTGGGGTGGGCTCTAAACTTTCCCACTATGAAATCTCAGCAGGGAAAGGTGCAGAGTAGCTGTGATGCTATGTGGACCGCTCTGGTTGGAGTAAAGGGGATTTTGGCAGGAATGCATTCGTGAGCAGGAGCAGAGTGACGTAATTTATGACTTATTAGTTTTCTCTCTGAAATCTGACCCATTGTGAGTGAGTATCTATGTATTTAATTAGTCGATTATATAGGTTATTTGGAAGTAATATTCACTTTATATGATCTTTGAATTAGCAAAAGATAACATAAGGTCATGGGGCTTTGAAGCTGCTCCATACAGTCCATCATTGTATTTTGACCACAAGAATGGGATTTGTTTTGGGGTTATTGTCTATCTAATTTGAATTCACATACTGAAAGTAGGTCTATGAGCAGTATCCAACAACATCAGGTGGAATGCTGTATATCGGTTGAAGGTTCATCCAAGTATTCATCATTTTAAGACAGTATTCACCTTTTTCTAACAGAGGTGTCTGAGTTAACTGCTATACAATTTCAAATTGATACCATGATTGTGTTATACAGTCAATATTGGCTTTTGTTCTAAATTCCACAGAAGAACCAAATGAGGCTTGGAATCCATGTTAGATTTTTTCCTGCGCCCATGACCATTGATTCGCGAAAAATTGTATGGAACAACTTGATCTTACGCTATTGTTTAAGAACGATGCTTTTTACCACACTCTTGTAGGCTATTGTGAAGCAGAATGGTAATTAATCTATCTTCATTTGATGAACAAGAGCTTTTTGTGAGTGTAGTTGACCTGAACCTGATCGTACCACCTTTCACGGGTCTCCTGGGGCTGCCCACATCTTTCCTCTTTAATTAGAGAACCAGCTATCTTAATCACGACATGCTCACCCAGACAAAAGGATTTGATTAATTAACATTTCTGTATAAAGCTGCACGTAGTGCGATCATTCTCACTGCATGTAATCTCTTACACCAGCTGCCACCTTCTATTTGCCATATTGGGGTCAGATTAGGGGTTGGTATCATTATGGTAGCCTCTGGCCAAACCGGTGCTTATTTGACTTCTCCTTTGTGGTCACTGAAACTGAGAGGTTAAAAATGCGTTTATTTTTAATTCAACGGTTGTTGACATGATGTCATATTTACTTGTTTGATTGTAAATATAGAATATGCATGACATAATCTACAAAGCACATGCATGTCAAAATGTATTCAACAGACAAAAATTAGTCACCTGTAACTAATAGCTAGCATGTAATGCCTCCACAAATTCTGGCGAGAATTTTCTGTAGACTGGGATTTTTGCCACTGCTGATTCGATACACCTGCAAATTCAGCTACTTCTTTCATACTGTGGCCTTTGGACTATGGTAATGCAGTCACTCCTTTTTGAAAATCATTAACATCTGCTTTGCGACCATCCATTTTCCACACATCAAACAAGACATTCACTGCACGGTACCGCCTCTTCTCGATTGAAATATTTATAGCCCAATCTTCATGCAACACCATCTGCAGGTGTCTGAAGTTAATACCACCTTAAACACGCAAGGTGACTCATTTTTTTGTTCAATGGCTATGCTTTATCCTGGCGAGGATCACGGGGGCTCTGACACCCTACAGTCCTGGCTGGGACACCAGTCTTTCAGCAGCCTGGGTAGGATGGGCTGTTGTAGTCAGAGGGGATGATCCCCACTGGTCTAGCTTCCTCAGACATAGCCAATCGTGTCTGCATGTGACATCCGACCCAAAAACTGAACAGGCTGTTTCACTATAAAGAATACCCTAAATAATTTTTGCAGTGCACTGATGGGTCTGATAGCGCTTCCATAAATATAAAAAAAAAAATTTGACACATGGCGTCGTTCCAGTTATCTTCTCAGGTAGTTTAACCTCACAATGTAATATTGAAATACCCATCTATGAAATATTACAAAGTTATCTTTACAGTGTCTTCTGTGACTATATAAAAAGAGTAATTAGTTTAGAAATGAATTAAGTATTTCTAAAGAAAATCTATTCACATATTTATTTATGGGAATTATTTATTTTCTAGGTGGTGAAATTAGGTAGCTATTCTATTTTGAAATTATTTAATTAAATTTAATTCAATTCAATCTTAAAATATAGAATAACCACCACCTATTGGGGAAAAAAATCACATTTTACACCTTGCCTTATTTTCTCTGGTAGTTTAACCACACAATGTAATATTTAAATGGTCTACAACCTACCAATGTCTATGAAGTATTATAGAATTATCTTTACAATGTCTTCTGTGACCATATAACGTACAGTAGTTCTAAAAAATCAATTAATAAAATATAAATTTTAGAATTGTATTATATAATTTATTTAATTCAGTTTAATTGTATTCAATTTTGAATTTATTTAATTCGGTTCAGTTCAATCTTAAAAATATTATATCCACTAAAAATAGAATAACCACCACCTATTGAAAAAATGTATTTGGCACATGTTCTCATGCTATTTGTTATCTCAGGTAGTTTAACCCCACAAGGTAATATTTACATTTTTTATAACCTACCATAATTAACTTTACAGTGTTTTCTGTGACCATATACAATACAGTAGTTCTAAAAAAATCAGTTAATAAAATACCAATTTATGGGAATATTTTTTTCTAGGTGGTGAAATTAGGTGGTTATTCTATTTTTTTTGTATTTAAAAATAATTAATAATTATAATATACCTATACTACTACTACTACTTCTACTACAATAGATAGTTATGTGTTTTATACCCATTGTAATACTCTTTTCATTATTTTCATTAACTTGATTTATTTAATAGCTGCATACAATATATTGCCAAAAGTTTGTTGACATCTGAATATTTGAATATTACACCCAAAAAAGTGGGTATTAATACAGAGTTTGTTCCCTTTTGCTGCTACAATAGCCTTCACTCTTTGAGAAGGGTGTGACTGTGAGGCTGAGCACAGATGATAGACAATAAGCCTGGGCTCAGAGTTGGCATTTCAGTTCATCCTAGCAGTGTGTGATGTAGTTAAGGTCAGGGCATAAGGTTAAGGTCATGTATAGTCGTTATGGGCTTTGTTTGATGATAAACTGACTTGTAGGTGGAAACCTATGAAAGCACCATATAGACGGTCAACATGACGTTCATGACGTTCTACAACCACTGTTTGTCTATGGAGAGTACATGCTTGGTTGCTTCATATTATGAACATGTTCTCAGAGAGTGTGGCTGAAAAAACACTAATTAGAAGGGGCATCCATAAATGTTTGACCATACAGTGTAATAGATGCTATGGCTCCTACAGATTGATAACATCTATTGGAAAGGCTATTGATTCTAAATTAGGAAGATTGTCCCTCTGAGTACCTTCAGATCAATAGGTCAGTTAGATGAATTGGGATTCTGCCTTGTGACATGCAGTCAGACTCCATACTTAAGTGCTGTGATCTTAACAAAGAGACCTATTTTAAGGGAATAACTTGCATAATGTCTTTGAATGGCACTGTGTAATTTATAGTCTTTGTGATGCCTGCAGTTCAGAACCTAGTTGGACACCATCATTCGAGGTCATATTGTCTTTCAGTATGGCCAAAGTGCTCCCTAAATGGAGGTTATATTGTAGCAAATCATTTAACATGGTTAGATGAGGTAATGCAGTAAAGTACTTACACAGATAGTGACAAAGTAAGCTCTTTGTTCAATACTGTCAAAGGAATACAAAATGTAACACCCACCAGTCTATACAGTCCACAGGAAAATGCCATTTCTTCAAATCTCTTTTCATCTCAATAACAAATCCCATCCCGAATTTCATCGTTGTTTCCCAGTTGCAGCCCACTATTTCACAAACTGGATACCTAATTCACCTAGAGTTGTGTTTTCCTATCAACTGCTAGTCCAAATAACCCCACAAATCTTAGCAGTATTGAAGTCTGGTCATTTTGATGGCTAGTCAAGGTATTTCAACATCTTTCCGCACATCAGTTGTGAGCCAGATTCTGAGAAGACGACATGAACAAAGGAACTAGAGAACGATTAGATCAGAACCACCAGACCTTGATCCTACTGGAGATTTGTGGGACTGTTTGGGACAGCTTGTGAAATGGTGATAGCTGAGCTGGTTAAACGGAAAGAGTTGCTAAAGGGTTACGTTACTCCTCCAAACTGCCAGTTGGCCCCATGAGCAAGAATCTTAATTACCTGCTGCTCAGTTCAACTGGATGTCACCATGGACAAGGGCATCTGCTAAACCGTGGCAAATTATGTCCATGTAGCATATCATGAATATGTTATAAAGAATGCATTTCAAACCACAGAGATTCAGAACCATTTAATAAAAAACATAGAGCTAACAGCAGTGGCGTAGATTTCATTTCAGCTTTGGTGGGACACACTGCTCACACCACCCAACCCAACGCATGATATGGCTCGCGGTTACAGGTTAAATAAAACGTAGGGTGTGCTAGGTGGACTGTGGTGGCGTAGTGGTTAAGGTGCAGGACTATGAACCAGAAGGTCCAGGGTTCAAATCCCACCTCAGCCAAAAAGCTGCCATTGTTGGGTCCTTGCGCAAGACCCTTAACCCACAACTGCTTGGATTGTAAGATTTGTAAGTCGCTCTGGATAAGGGCGTCTGCTAAATGCTGTAAATGTAAATATACACAAGGAAAGCAAAAAGTTGTTTTTTAATATGCCAAACATTGTGCCTTGAATATGAATATATATTTTTCATGTACAATATATTCAAGCCAGCAGGTTTTAAATGTTAAAGACATGCTTGAAGACTTAAAGACAAGCTGGAAAAACTCCGAGAGGCTTGCGTTCTTTCTTCCATGCCGGCGAGAGCTGAGCATTTATTGGTGGGCGAACCAGCAACCAGTACCCAAATATAATTGTTTAAAAATGATGATTTAAAAATATATATTTATTACAATAATCATGCAGTGATACCTCAGTTCTTGTCATTAATTCATCCCAGAGAACAGCGAGTACCAATCAAATTTTCCTCAAAATAATGTAAATTGAATGAATCTGTTCCAGACCACCAGAAAATCCACACTGTATAATGCATTATATACATTTTAAGAATTTAGCAAGCGCCCTTATCCAGAGGTTACAGTCCAAGCAGTTGTGGGTTAAGGGTCTTGCTCAAGGGCCCAACAGTGGCAGCTTGGCAGAGGTGGGATTTGAACCCTGAACCTTCTGGTCCAGAGTCCAGTACCTTAACCGCTAGGCTACCCCAGTCCCATTAATGGAGTTGTATTGTACAGGTGCTCCCTGATTTTTGGGGATATGTTCAACAAATCCATTATAAGTTAAATGTGTCATGAACTGAGGAGTTTAATGAGTGTTTGCTAGAGCGGCATAACCTACAGTCGGCTAAAATCATAAACATAAAATAAGGGTTGAAAAATCGAATTTATTTAGTGAGTAATGGATTGAAAGTGGAAAGTAAAAGCAAAACACTTACTCTATTGGTGGCTAAGCCTGTGGTTCAATTCCTGTTTTGCTTTCGGGTTGGCGCTTATAAAGTAACCTTTTTCGGACCCATGTAGACTTATTTGCACTAAGAATACAGAAAAACATGATACACACAGTGGAGATCTTCATGGAGCAAAAGCTATTGTGAACCAGAACCACTGTGTAGTGAATCGTGAATCGTGCTTCTCTGCATTGATGGACACTGATCCAGAATGACTTGCTATGACCTACATGACCAGTAACAATTAGTAAGCCGGGCTTTCTTAACAATGCAGAGCTCTGGTGATTAGCACAGTTTCATACTCATATGTCCGGGCTCTGTATTGACATGTTGAGAAAGAGGTCAGTGCTGAATAAAAAATAGTGCCGTAGCCAGGGTTGTGGTCGAAAAAATATTAGCATCTACCAGTGTTTAGCAAACAATGTTGCTGTTCGTGGCCTACAGAACAGCGGTTCTTTCTGGCTCACCGCCCAGCATCCCCCCAGCCCATTTGAGTCAAGGGAACGAAACAGCATTTTTATGCCTGTCATATTTGATCAGGGGCTAAATGGATTCCCAGGGGCATCCCAGGCCATTCCTGGCAGGACGTGCTAGCTCTGGCTGCCATGGTAAACCCCAGGCATCTTGGACTACACTGCCTCATAAAGAGGCCTGCCACTTGCATTTCTATGCACCAAACCTTCAAATTCATGGGGCAGCTGGAGCCTGAATTGGCTTTCCATTTTTTTGACCATGCAGTGGGCACAACAGATTGAGCTCTACTGTTTTTTAGGCAAATGTTGATACTGCTGTTTGTGTTTGTTAGAAAAATTGAGAACGAGTGGAAGTTTAATTGAGACTTTAATTAAGCTGTCAACCTCCTGTCCACACAGCACTATGGCAAACGTTTCCCTCGGGAAGGACAAAGGGTTTAAGGGGCTAAAAGTTGCAAGTGCATTCATGCTGAGCACCCTTCTGTTTTAGGTAGCCGAAGCGACACCTGCATGCATGGCTCAGGGGCGTTCTTGCATCATACCTTACTTGCCCGTGGGCTGAAGGATCATGGGTAACCTCGTAAGCAGACCTAGCTGCCTGGGTCAGAAGTCCAAGCATGTACGGTCGAACGAGGACTTCCTCAAGGAGTGCTACCAACGACAAAAGAACTGGCCCGTCTCAGAACTGACAAGCGTGGAGAAGAAAGAAGATGCCGACCAGATTCCTCCACAGGCTTCCACCCCGGAAAAAGGCAGGAGCTCCCCTGCTCCCACCGTCACAACCACCAGCACTTTGGACAATGCCTGGAGAAGCACACCTTCCCCAGTCAAAACCTTACACAATGGCTCTTTACCCAGGAGGAACAACCTTCCAGATTACAGAAGGTCCCCCCTGGGGCCGTGTGGAACAGCCGAAAGGAGACTCAGCCTGCAGAGACGTGACTCTGGCAGCCCATGGCCGTGGAAACCTCCCGGACCTCGAGAAGTCACCGAGGTCACTGAAGTGACGGAGACAATCGTGACCGAGATCGTGGAGGTGACGGAATATCCAGCAGGGCAGAAAGGAGGAGACCCCATTATCACCAGGACCGTTAGGGTCCTCACTGGAGCAGCAGATGAATTAGCAGAGGTTTTGATTTTTGTTTTTTTCCGCAAAAGTTGACATTTGAATCCAGGATCTGGTTTGGGATTCTCAGTCTGTACTCACCTGTAACGCAGTTCTTTAGATGTTTTCTACCAGTTCCAGTTAATTGCAAGAAATAGAAAGCACTTATTGGCTGTTAGCTTGAAGGTTTTCATAGTGTCATTTTTGTATGATGAGGTTGACAAGAATATGTAGTCATGAAAATTGTTGTGATGTTAGTCCATATACAGTAATATTTGTATTTTTGTTTTTTTTGCCTGCAGCTGCAAAGTGATGGCCAGTCCATTTCTGAGAAAGACTCGAGCCTGGAACGATGGAAGGTGCGAATTTGAACATTTCTTCTGTTTATCCCGCCTAACTGGACATGATGTTGTTATTATTGTTGTTAACTGAATATGTTATTATGTTATATTATAATATTGTTCTCTCTCGTACCACGTAATGTACCGACACGGTTCAAACGCTGTTACGTAGATAAGCTGTGTGTTTTGGAGCCGATCTGATTTGTTGATTTTAATTGATTTAATAAAAAAAAGTATTGGGACAAGCACCCGCATGCGTTAAAAGTATTGGGACACGCACTTGCATGCGTTAAAAGTATTGGGGTGACGCACCCGCATGCGTTGAAAGTATTGGGACGCATACCCACACGGTCAAAAGTATTGGTACACGCACGCACATGTGGTCAAAAGTATTGGGACATGCACCCACAAGCAACCAAAAGTATTGGGACATGCACCTGCATGCGTCAAAACTATTGGGGCACGCACTCGCACACAACCAAAAGTATTGGACGCACACCCGGATGCGTCCAAAAGTATTGGGCCACGTACCCACACACAACCAAAAGTATTGCGACACGCCCCCCGTATGCGTCAAAAGTATGCACACGCACGCGGGCAAAAATATTGAGACATGCAAACACATTTAACCAAAGTATTGGGTCGCAGACCCGCACGTGGCAAAATGTATTGGGACGCGTACTCTGACGCAGTCAAAAGTTTTGGGACGCAGATCGCACGTGGCCAAAAGTATAGGGACGCGTACCTGCATGAGGTCAAAAGTATTGGCAACCACAAGTAAGCCACATTCTCTTTACTTGGCACTTTTCAGGAACTGTTGTAATTCCTTCAGGAAAAGCAGATCTAGTTATATTATTATTATTATTATTATTATTATTATTATTATTTCATGTTAACCACTGTGAATTATTGGCATATTCTGTATACACATAGATTTTTTTTTTGTAATCCAAGGGAACGAGGAGTGCCTTGACTCTAAAAGATGAGTTTGGAGACTCTGAGACATTCAAGCAAATTCTGGAGACACTATTGGCCTGGGTTTGTGAGATTGAAGAGCTCATAGCAAACCAAAAGCCTCCGTCGTCTGAATTCAAAGTAGTAAAAGCTCAACTGCAGGAGCAAAAGGTATGCCTTAACTATATTCAGCCTGTGATGGATTTGTGTTTATGAACCTCCCTGTATGTAGAGGCTTGCATATAAATGTGAATTCAACAATGAAATTCTTCTGGTCTCAAACGGTAATTGTGCTGAAGAGTGAATTAAAAAACTTCATGCTGACAGTGTCCTCCTGAGTGCTATTGTGTAGAGTTTCTGAAGGAAAGTGATTCACTTTTAAGTCTGAAATGGCTTAGCCTTTGTAAGCACCGTGAGTAAGGTGAAACATGCCTGGATAAGCACAATGAAACCTTGATACATGAGACAAACCAAAGATTTCTCAGGCATAAAGAAAGACCAAGGCCAAGCATTTAGGAGCTCTGATGTGTTTAGCTCTCATGAAGTCTCTTTCTTAACGTAGATCAACAGTAAAGTAAACTCTGAAACTCATTTACTGACATTTTCCAAAGGACTAGGAACACATTTCTCACAAAACATTGCTCGCACAACACCACAACAAGAATATTAATACAAATTATACAGCACCATGTGGTTTTTTTGTCACCTTGCTTATTAGCAGAATCTAATAAATGCATTTGTACATAATTATGTTTGTTTGTGTGACTTTGTCTTTACGATAGTCTGCATCACCCCCGTTTGCTTTCCAAAATGTTAACCTGTTGGTACTCTTATCCCAGACATAGCAGTCGGAGTAGGCATTACTTTAATCAAGCTATCAAAACAATACACTTTTAGCTTGCTAACAGACCTTAGCACAAAAGTGGATACTGATAACAGTGAGCTGTGACTGGCCCTAGCTTTCTGGTGTATTTGTGTGAGATACTTTACAAAACCTTAGGTCAAAATCAGTGGTTTGTTCTTTGTTAGGAATTTGTTTCTGATGTTAACTTGAATATTTGGCTAGAAAAACAGGAAATCTAGAACTTCACAATAAGGCTTCACTTTGGGGTATTATAAAATCCAAAATCACAAAGAGTTGGGACGGTATGGAAAATGCTAATTGAAAACATGTTCAGTGTTTCTTACATTTACTTTGAGTTTTATTTCATTACTATCTGAATCCAAGATATTTCATGTTTTTTTATACTTGGTCATTTATTTATTGAGGAAAATGATCCAATATTACATATTAGTGAGTGGCAAAAGTATGTGAACCTCTAGGATTAGCTGTTAATTTGAAGGTGAAATTAGAGTCAGGTGTTTTTAATCAATGTGTGACAATCAGGTGTGAGTGGGCACCCTGTTTCATTTAAAGAACAGGGATCTATCAAAGTCTGCTCTTCACAACACATGTTTGTGGAAGTGTATCATGGCACAAACAAAGGAGATTTCTGAGGACCTCAGAAAAAGAGTTGTTGATGCTCATCAGGCTGAAAAAGGTTACAAAACCATCTCTAAAGAGTTTGGACTCCACCAATCCACAGTCAGACAGATTGTGTACAAATGGACGAGATTCAAGACCATTGTTGCCCTCCCCAGGAGTGGTCGACCAACAAAGATCACTCCAAGAACAAGGCGTGTAATAGTTGGGCAAGGTCACAAGGACCACAGGGGTAAACTTCTAAGCAACCAAAGGTCTCTCTCACATTGGCTAATGTTAATGTTCATGAGTCCACCATCAGAAGAACACTGAACAACAATGGTGTGCATGGCAGGGGTTGCAAGGAGAAAGCCACTGCTCTCCAAAAAGAACATTGCTGCTCGTCTGGCAGTTTGCTAAAGATCACGTGGATAAGCCAGAAGGCTATTGGAAGAATGTTTTGTGGATGGATGAGACCAAATAGAACTTTTTGGTTTAAAAAGAAAAGTGTTATGTTTGGAGAAAGGAAAACACTGCATTCCAGCCTAAGAAACCTTATCCCATCTGTGCAAAAAACATGGTGGTGGTAGTTATCATGGTTTCGACCTGTTTTGCTGCATCTGGGTCAGGACGGCTTTGCCATCATTTATGGAACAATGAATTCTGAATGATATCAGAGAATTCTAAAGGAAAATATCAGGACATCTGTTTTTTGTCCATGAACTGAATCTCAAGAGAAGGTGGGTCATGCAGCAAGACAACGACCCTAAGGCACACAAGCCGTTCTACCAAGAAAGGGTTAAAGAAGAATAAAGGTTCATGTTTTTGGAATGGCCAAGCCAAAGTCCTGACCTTAATCCAATGGAAATGTTGTGGAAGGACCTGAAGCGAGCAGCTAATGTGAGGAAACCCACCCACATCCCAGAGCTGAAGCTGTTCTGTACGGAGGAAATGGGCTTAAAATTCCTCCAAGCCGGTGTGTGCAGGACTGATCAACAGCTTACAGGAAAACGTTTAGCTGCAGTTATTGCTGCACAGGGGGGTCACACACATCCACTGAAAGCAAAGGTTCACATACTTTTTCCACTCACTAATATGTAATATTGGATCATTTTTCCTCAATAAATAATTGACCAAGTATAATATTTTTGTCTCATTTTTGTAAATTTATCTACTTTTAGGACTTGTGTGAAAATCTGATGATGTTTTAGGTCATATTTATGTAGGTGCTGGGTGTTACATGCACATTCAGTTAACGAGGCTAGCTAGCTAAACTAGACAAGCCACTTACAAATGGACTGACCCACTCTGGGTTGAATCCTGGGCTTTTCTTGTCCAACAGTTTCTGCAACGTCTTCTAGAAGACAGGAGGACAAGCATCGAAACCATGATGCAGGAAGGCCCACATTTTGCTGAGGATCTTCAAGGAGAAGATGGAGAAAGTGCCAACCTTCAGCTCACCAATCTCAAGTTCAAGTGGGAATCTCTTCTTTTGGGAGCTGATTGCAGGTCAGGACTGTGTCTTCTGTGCATTCTGAACGAGGTGCTTTTGAAGCAAGCGGGTTAAATATGGATTCTTTTAACAGGAGGCAGAGTTTAGAGCTCATTTTGCCCAGGGCTCAGAACTTTCAGGACAGAGTGGACAGTTTTCAGCAGTGGCTCATATCCATGGAGCAGAACCTAGCTGAGCTCCGGTCTGCAGAGAGAGCAATGCTGCAACTGCAGGACGCCACAGATCAGGCCAAGGTAAGTAGAAGAACTCTCCTGGTAGTTCATGCATATGCAAAATAGGGCTGTGCTAAAAAATCGATACAGCAGTATATCCTGATATTTATTTTCGCAATATACTACATCGATCTTCAGCTCAAAATATCGATTTTATTGAAGTAAATAAACACATTTTAAATGGGGTGTAAATTACATTTTTCATTCCTGTAGAGATGTCACAGTACAGGGTTTTGACTCAATTTGTGTGGTGTATTAAGACAACTCAGATTGTACACCCTAACTTGTATTTCAGCTGTTTTTATATTTTCAGGGAACTATGTTGAATATTACACAATATATCATGGTCTAATCGTATCGTGACCCATGTATCATATCGTGAAGTCCTTTCTGATACCCGCCCCTAGCGCAACATAGATATTGTTTTCTTCTGTGGCTTCGTTGACTCTGCTACATTTCAGGCAGTTGTGGAGGAAATAAAAGAAAAGTGTGCCGACTTGGGGAAACTTCAAGAATGCTGTCACAATCTCATGGAGCACATCTCAGGTACAAAATCTCATTGCGTTCATTCAAGCAACATTTGAGATCAAATGAAATATTGGCCATTTAACTCATCCCCTCACAGAGGAGGAGTCCCAGCTGGTACAAGAGAAGGAAGACAGCTTGCGGATTCGCTATTCAGTGCTTAGTTTGGGCAGCGCAGATGTTCTGCAGAGGCTGGATCAGGCCCTGGAGGCTTCCAGACGATGCACCTCCAGCCAAGAGGATCTGCACCTGTGGCTGGGGCGCCTTGAGAGGGAACTGCTGGGGACAGCTCAGTCCGGGGATGCAGTGTTGTGTGCTGCTGAGAGACAGAAGGTAAGAACGTGGACTCTGTTTTGATCACATTTCAAACATGATGAATCTGGTGTTCCTTAAACATAGTAAAAAAAGAAAGTGCTCCCAAATATGGCTCTCACCCCTAAAAAGGTACTGGTGAGAAGAAACGATCCTGTACATTTTAGGCTATGCTCAAAGCTTGTATGTTTGACTGAGAATTCAGCAAAGACAATGTTCAATTGGGCATTATGTTTTTAATTTAGTTTTTTAATTTACTTTTTCATCATTTAAACAGGAAGTGATGTCATCAGTTGTCTGCTTTGCCAAAATGTTGTACATATTTATAAGTATTTTTTTCCTCAATGGAGTTTTGAATGAAAGGGTGAGAAGCTAAGGGACACCCTAAAGGCTTTTTCACACTGAGTCCGAAACTGACGGACTGCGACGCTGCGTAAAATTTTGAATCGTAGCCTGTTCTAATTTCTGCCTTGGTCGGATGCATTAAAATCAGACTGACCAATCAGGGCTCGGTTGTCAGGCAGAAAAGCTCATCCTGCGCATAGCACAAGAGCTTATAGGACAAGCAACACGCTGACTATAAAACCATGGATATTAAAGAAGGATCTGGCAGAATATAACTGAAAGGCTGGAGAATGATGGTGATAAAGCTCACAGTGACTGGATGGAACCATTTTCTTGTTTATTTAAGTGCATTCTAGTCTGCTCATGCCCACAAAAACACAAACTAGGGTTTCCTGCACTAATCTCTGCTCGTGTCTTTGCTTTTTGAAGTTGAGGATGTGAAAAAGACTCTGTAACTCATTCAAAGAAGGAAAATGAAAGAAAGCGAAAGCGAACAGGGAGTTTTCAGAGTATTTAGACAACAACACGTAACGTACTTTGTAATCGTACTCGGTGTGAATAGACCTTAATGCTGAAATTATATTGTGAAGTTGCTGCTGAATTTATGTATTGTATGTCCTTTACGTTCTATTGTTATATTTTATAGTTGGAACAGGCAGCTGAGAAGGAATTAGCCTGGTTTAGAAGGACCACCCTTGGGCTGGAGAAACTTCGAGTCATCAGCTTAGACCCTGACGTCATTGCTACCCAGCTCTGTGAGCAGAAGGTGGGTTTCTTATGGGTTTCTTCATTTTTTTTTTTTCTTTTAAATTGTACTTTGTATTAAAGCCAGCCAGTAGGTGTGTGCGGTATGTATCGTCTACAACAGTGTTTCCCAACCACTGAGCTGTGGCACATAAGTGTGCATTGAGAATTCATCAGGTGTGCCTTGGAAGATTATCCAGTTTCACCTGATTTGTACTCTAAGCAAGCGGGGTGTAATCAACTGAACAGGCCCAGGTTTCATACTGAGTGAGTAAATTGAGACCACATTTTTATTATATTTCAATAAATATACTTTTTGTGACATTTTTGTTTGGTGGTGTGCCTTGTGATTTTTCTAACGTAAAATATGTGCCGTGGCTCAAATAGTTTGGGAAACACTGATCTACAATAATATCTTAATTGTTGAACACATTACTCAATTTGCAAAAAGACATTCAAAACACACACCTTGAGAATTCAGGTATTCACTCTGTCAGATGGCCAGTAAGGACAGACTACTGCGCGTTCACATTTAGTGCATGCATTGTCCACAAACAAGCTAGCGTTCTACCTAAAAGCACATGACTGAAGTTAAAATGAGTGATCAAATTGCCAGAAGACAAAATACAGACACCACCAACCTCACAGTCCATTAGATTTACAGTGGGGAAAAAGTATTTAGTCAGCCACTGATTGTGCAAGTTATCCTACTGAAGATGAGAGAGGTCTGTAATTTTCATCATAGCTACACTTCAACTATGAGAGACACAATGAGAAAAAAAATCCAGGAAATCACAGTGTATGAGTTTTAAATAATTTAATTGTAAATTATGCTGGAAAATAAGTATTTGGTCAATAAATGTGGTTCAACTCAATACTTTGTAACATAACCTTTGTTGGCAATGACAGAGGTCAAACGTTTCCTGTAAGTCTTCACCAGGTTTGCACACACTGTAGCTGGTATTTTGGCCCATTCCTCCATGCCAGATCTCCTCTAGAGCAGTGATGTTTTGGGGCAAAACAGGACTTTCAACTCCCTCCACAAATTTTCTATGGGGTTGAGGTCTGGAGACTGGCTAGGCCCCTTGCAGCAAGAAAAACAGCCCCAAAGCATGATGTTTCCACCCCCCATGCTTCACAGTATTTATGGTGTTCTTGGGATGCAACTCTCAGCTTTCTTCTTCCTTCAAACATGACGAGTTGAGTTTTTTATTACCAAAAGTTCTGTTTTGGTTTCATCTGATCACAATGATATTCTTCCCAATGCCTCTTCTGGATCATCCAAACTTCAGAAAGGCCTGGACATGTACTGGCTTAAAACAGGATGACAAACGCCTGACACTGCAGGATCTGAGTCCCCTCTCGGCAGAGTGTGTTACTGATGGTAGCCTTTGTTACTTTGGTCCCAGCTTTCTGCAGGCCATTCATCAAGTCTCTCCGTGTAGTTCTGGGATTTGTTGCTCACCGTTCTCATGATCATTTTGACCCCTATAGGATGAGATCTTGCGTGGGGCCCCAGATTGAGGGGAGATTATCAGGGGTCTTGTATGTCTTCCATTTTCTTACAGTTGCTCCCACAGTTGATTATTCACACCGACCTGCTTGCCTATTGTAGATTCACTCTTGCCAGCCTGGTGCAGGTCTACAATTGTCTTCCTGGTGTCCTTCGGGGACAGATCTTTGGTCTTGGCCATGGTTGAGTTTTTAGAGTCTGACTGTTTGAGGGCTGTGGACAGGTGTCTTTTATACAGATAACGAGGTCAAACAGGTTGCCATTAACACAGGTAACGAGTGGAGAACAGAAGAGCTTCTTAAAGAAGAAGTTACAGGTCTGTGAGAGCCAGAAATCTTGCTTGTTTGTGGGTGACCAAAATACTTATGTTCCACCATGATTTACAATTAAATAATTACAAAAATCCTGATTTCCTGGATTTTTTTTCTAATTTTGTGAGTTGAAGTGTACCTATGATGAAACTTACAGACCTCTCTCATCTTTCTCAGTAGGAGAACTTGCACAATCAGTGGCTGACTGAATACTTTTTTGCACCCCCAATGTTGTATAATAATTTGTGTATATACGGTGTATTTTACTTTTTTGTACTGATTTAACCTTGTGTGTCTGACATGTTAAATTCTTCAGATTGTTTACACGGCCAGTGCTTTAGGATATCATGTCAAATAATCCAAAAGGTCTAATGTGAAGCAGAACACCAACTGCCAGTTTGAGCAGTTTAATGGCCCAAAAAGATAGATGCCAGTTCTTTTATGCTGGTTCTCAATAATGGGCTGCAGACAAAAAGGTGAATTAAGGGTGGCTAGGGAATTTACCAGCTGGTAACCCTAGTGTGATGGCCAAAATGGACCATTATTGTAGCATTTGAACAGCGTGCAGCTGGCTAACTGGGACTGTGAAGAGCTGTATGACCATAATTTTTTTTCTTTTTTGTCAGTTTCAACACGGTGAGTGGTCTGCTGATTGTTGTAATGTGCAATTTATATTTAATTATAAAGATTTCTGCTGTTATTGAACAAATATTTTGGTTGCAAGTATTCACCCTGTGATTGCTCCACCATGCAGTGGTTCCTGAAAGTCTTCTGCTTTCATACTGCTTTTTTGACAAAATGAACTGTGCTTAGGACATACACCTGAGCTCCACCAGCACTCTCTTTCTGCTCCCAGTGCAAGTGGGGCTCCAGCAGTGGGGAGCCTGGTGATCTGCTTTCCCCAGTCTGAGAATTCAGACATTTGATTCTCTGCCAGTTGGACAGTGTTGGACAGGGTGTTGGGTTGGTGGCACTGGATCTGCTATCCTGTGCCATATGGAATTTGGCTCATGAGTCACTCGCTCAATCACCTTCTTTGCTTTATTTGAATTTGGAAGTTTAGGGGCCTGTGTGCAGTATGCTCCTTCCAAAGTCATCAACCAGAATTGCCAGTGGTGACTTTTTTTTGTTAATCCCACCCATTAAGCACAGATGGAGCTCATCTGTGGAAGGGTGGATGAGGGAAGAGGAGTGAGATGGCTTACCACATGGCTAGTAACTTTTCTGCTACTGCCCCTTAGGCCTAAAGAAAGCCTATGTTGTTGCCCCTGCAGAGATATTTAGCCATTGTACCACCCCAACTCAGAAAACGTTGCAAATAAAAAGTGTTTCTTACATTTAGTTTGACTTTTATTTCATTGTAGACAATAGGAACCAAAGATATTTCATGTTTTGAAAGGTCAACTTAATTTCCTTTAAGCAATAATACACGAGAGGGAGTGCTTTAACATCTTTCTTTTAATTTAATCAAAAGAAAGTTTATTTACATTCAGCAAATAAAATGGGTCGGGTTTATAAGGCAGGCTGTTACTAGATGCACTATTGTACCGACTGAAGCAAATCGGAGTGAGATCCCAGTGAAAGTCTGGCTTGGTTAGTCTTTAGAAATTTGGAAAATGAAGCTATTATTGATAATATTATCAGTCAGAAATGTAAGGGCAGAGCTACAGAGCATCAGCAGCTTCTCTGGGTTAGAGCTGGACTTACAGATAACAAACCTGTCAGAGGAACGAAGCTCCGATCAGCCGCGGATGGTGTTTAATGAAATATGTCGAGTTTAACTCCAGCAAACGACGTCTTTGTGAGGGATGAAGCTGATTCAGCATTTTTGTTGATGGGACTAAAACTGATCTTCAGTCGAGCTGTGAATCCATTAAGAGCCCGGGATGTTTGAATTAAAGTAGTGACTTTGTTTTGCTTTTCTAGCACTTCCAAGTCCTTAAGGTGACAAACCTTTTAGCTCAGGCTAAAGGTTGAATCTTCTAGACTTAAATCAAAAGAAATGTTTTCAAAACCAAAAGATTTTATAAACGTAACTAATTCGGAACTAACTGTGGTAATTGCTAAAAAAAAAAAGATAATGATGTGACTTGATTGTGACTAAATAATTATCATGATTTGGTACAAAAGCAGTATCCATGAAAGTCTTTGAGGAGCAAAGATGGGCAGAGGATCTCCAGTGCATGAGAATATTATTGAAATTAAAAACAGTGTTCTTCGAAGAAAGATTGGAATGGCTTTGCATATTTCTTCCTCTACAGAAAATAATAGTCATTAAAGGATTCAATTAATCTGGAGGAATTTCAGTGTGTTAAGGGCAAAAGCACAAGCCTGAACTGAACCTCTGAGTTTATTAACAAATGAAATTAAGTTGACCAGACAAAACATGAAATATCTTGGGTTAATGCTGTCTGCAGTGAAATCAAAGGAAAATCGAAGGAAATGTAAAGAACACTGTGTTTTTTAAATAGCATTGTCCATCCCATCACAACATTTTCTGATTTGGGGTTGTATAATGTGAGCAAATGATTCTCCTTCAGGTCTTTGTCACTCTATTTTCTGAACATGGTCATGTTTGAAACCAGTGCAGCAAATTCTGGGCACTGCCATACGAGTAGTGGTACCAACAGTCTCAGGACTTTTTCAGCTTTCTCACGATCAGCTTGCTGCTTCATCTGTGCTCAGATGGCAAAAACCACCATACAATGCAGAGAGGCAAAGCTGCATAATAGTGCTTTATTAAACAAGACACAGGTGCAGTGCATCACCACTGTCCCCTAACCAGTTCCTTCCAGTATTGACCCAAGTGTAATCTGTCTGTATTGAATTGTCTGTGTGTTTAACTACCTCTAATCTTAAGTCAATAAGACTCTTAGTCAATAAGACTAATATTCTGTACTATTGGCATTGTAATTTCAATTTAACAGATACTTGCAGTGGAGATTCTACAGCACAGGTTTAACATCGAGAAGATGGTGAAGATCTCGCAACTCTTGCAAACATATACTGAAAATGGTGAAAGAGAAAGTCTTCAGGTACTGTTCACACTTTTTAAATTGAATAATACATTTTATATAATAAAAGTATTACAAGTACAATCCACCCATCCAAATATCTGGTCCCCTTTTCTACAGACAAGTCTGGATCTTCTGGAGGAACAGTGCCAGATAACTACTGGCACTAATTCACACGTGGTGCTGCAGCTGGAGCATGCCCAGTCCCTCCTTCAACAGTTCTCAGAGAGCTATGCTGAAGTTGTACCATGGTTACAGTAAACCAAAACTTTACTACCAGCTTGCCGTGACACTCTTATCTACGAGCGTTCAGAGAACAACAGGATCTCATACATGTTACTAAAATCAAGCATCAGAGTGCAAAGTTCCTTCTTCCATCCTTTCAAAAAAGCCAAGGCCTTTGTTAAGTTCTTCATTAATTCATACTCCATTTGCTCTTACAAGATATGGTAGTTTATAATAATTGCATACTTTTTACAGGAACAGGGAAATTCAATTTAAAATCTTGTTCTTAATTTGCCCAATCTAGTGAAAGATTTAGTAAAAACTAAGCTATCAGCCAAGCCCAAGAAGCCAGTATAGTTTAGGTTTTATAATCCTCCCAGGAAAAATGCAACAAATTACATGTAAGTGCCATCTAACGACCATCCGATCTGATTTAATAACTGAAATCTTAACAATTGTAAACGATTATTATAGGAAATAAAAATCTGTCTTTTAACTCTGGACGTTGCTGCTTAGCGTGTGTATCTTTGCTGTCATAAATAGTATTTATTTCACACGTTGAGAGGGACTCAGATCCTGCAGTGCCAGGCGTGTCCCCCTGCTTAAGCCAGTACATGTCCAGGCCCGTCTGAAGTTTGCCAGAGAGCATATGGATGATCCAGAAGAGGATTGGGAGAATATCATGTGGTCAGATGAAACCAAAATAGAACTTTTTGGTAAAAACTCAACTGGAGGAAAAAGATGCCTGATGGAGTCGCGCATCCCAAGAACACCATACCTACTGTAGTACTGAACCGGGGGGTGGAACTCATGCTTTGGGGCTGTTTTTTCTGCAAAGGGGACAGTACGACTGATCCCGTGTTAAGGGAAGAATGAACGGGGGGGGGCCAAAAACTGTAAATCGTGAGATTTTTACAAGTCAAACCTCCTTTTCCATCTTGAGAGCATTGAAGATGGAAACGTGGCTTGGGTCTTCCATCATGACAATGTCCCAAACGCACACCAACACCTCTCGGGCAACGAAGACGTGGCTCCGTAAAAAGCATTTCAAGGTCCGTGAGTGGCCTAGCCAGTCTCCAGACCTCAACCCCATAGAAAATTTGTGGAGGGAGTTGAAAGTCCATGTTTCCCCAAAACATCACTGCTCTAGAGGAGATCTGCATGTAGGAATGGGCCAAAATACCAGCTAGAGTTTGTGCCAACCTGGTGAAGACGTACAGGAAACGTTTGACCTCTGCCATTGCCAACAAAGGTTATGTTATAAGTATTGAGTTGAACTTTTGTTACTGACCAAATACTTATTTTCCACCATGATTTACAATGAAATTCTTAAAAAATCCTACAATGTGATTTCCTGGATTTTTCTTTTCTCATTTTGTCTCTCATAGTTGAAGTGTACCTATGATGAAAATTACAGACCTCTCTCATCTTTCTAAGCAGGAGAACTTGCACAGTCAGTATCTGACTAAATACTTTTTTGCCCCAATGTACCTGTAAACTGTCCCTTTGTGATTATATTCATCATTCACGTCAGTCCTACGACTGTAAGAAGGCCCTGAGAGTAGTCAGAATACCTGCACATGCCACTTATTTCTCTGTGAGCCTTGATCTATCACACTTTTGATTTGTTCAGTGATGTGCATGCTACAGTGAGCCTATAAAACATTGTGTTGCATCATCACATCTGCTGGGATTCCATAGATCATGTTTTTATTACGACAATACTTTGTCTTTCATCATTTCTTTTCATGCAGAGCCTGAGGGAGACCATAGCTGAGCACAAGCCCTTGATATTCCGATTGGGAATGCTGACCAAGCGTCTATCAGACCTGAGCCCTGGCCAGGCAGAGCAGTACTACCAGAAAGCTACAGAGGCTGAAGGGCAGTACCAGTTAATTAGAGACAGAGTTCGAGAGGCTGCAGGAGTCCTGGAGGAGTCACTACCTCGGTATACACAGGTAATGTTTATGCCAAAGAGCACTTACACATTTGTAGAACTAGTAAGGAGGTAAGGAGGTTTCCAAGGTTTCTTGCTCATAACGCTTAGGGTGTTTTTCCTTGCCGCTGTCGCCGTAGGCGATTTGGGATTGGCTGTAGATATTAGAAGATAATCTAAAATTGTAAAGTTGCTTTGAGACAATGCTCCATTGTAAAATGCAAATAAATCTGACTTAACTTGACTTAAGGCTGTCACACACTGAAAGCGATCTTTGGTGTTCGTGATTTATTCGTACAATGGTAAATTAATTTTAGTTTGTATATAATGATGGTTACTTCCACACCAAAAGCAATTTTTTAGACGGTGAAAATGCGACCTTATTTTCTCCACCTTCTGTTTGATTTTTGCAAACTTTCACCGGCGGCGAAAACTCACTGATAAATCGCTGTCGCTTCTGCGCCTCATGAAGCAGCTCCTGTATTTTCAGTCTGCTTGTCCACTGACAGTTCTCTCATATTTGAAACTAAGCTGAGTAAAACGTAGTGTTTTCGTCTTCAAGGTCCTTTGCCCTCTGATGTTCCCTTTCCTCCACAGAGCCACTTGCTTATGAAATGTTTAGCTTTAGGATGATGTAAATAAAAATAATAGCAATATTAATAATTAATTATATTTGAGTGAAAGTTTATACTTGGTATGTAATTGGATAGACCTCCTAAATCAATGATGCCACTCATGCACTTGTATGAGATGGTGAAACTCTCCATGCTCCTGTCTTTTTCCAAAATTGCATATAGGTGTGCGTTGTCCATTTTTTCGCTGGGAAAAAAAATTGAACCAGCAGTTGAAATTGGCCAAAAAATCGTGTTGTGCCTGGTGTGTATTAGAGATGCACCGATCGATCGGCCGGTGACCGGAATCAGCCAGTATTCAGTGTGATTGGCCGATCAGTTTCATATCACCAATTCTGTGCCGGTCGCATTTTGCCTGCATTTGAGCACTTGTGACGTCAACTGCGGCACAAACACAGCCACACACATGAACAGCACAGAGCTTTGACTAACGTTAATTCAGAATTAGGTTTGTGTGTGTAAGGAGCTTTAAACTTAAACAGTTAAGGCTCAGCTGCTCCATGTTTGTTAACGTTTAGCATGTGGCTCGATGGTCTGTATATTTTGGGGTTCTTGTGCATCTATGATTAGTTTTATTTATGCATGTCTTTTTATTAGTTGATTTATTAGTTGTTTTTAGTTGTGTTGTACCATTTACGCAAAGGACCTGGTGCAAGAGTGTGTTTTTAATGCATTACATAGTAATGTATGATCACCGTCTGCAGTTCATCGTCTTTGCTTGTTCTTGTACCCTTGCACTAACCGATGAAAGGCTCTTCTCAAGGCTGTAATAAAGTACAGTTTGAGCAAGCTTGCAGTGAGTGATATTTGTGTGGAAAACACAACTAAGCTAAAGCTAGTGAGAGAATAGAGCCAGGTACAAGCCAACGGCTCCTGCTATCTTTCTTTAGAAATTGTTTCTGTGTTATATTTCCATTTATAATTCTTAGACGGAAAGAAAATCGGAATCAGCCAAGAAAACTGCAGTCTGTGCATCTCTAGTGTGACGATCTTTAGAACATAAGGCAGCACTTTGGCCTAGATGGTAGCTGTGATGCTGCACAGTTCCAGGTGCCTCAGTTTAAGGCGAACCTCCACTTAGTAAATGTATGGAGTTTGGCATGTTGTGCCTGTTTAGTGAGTTTCCATCTTCTTCAGTCCCATCTCCCTTGACTTCTCTAAAATAGCTGTAGGTGTGAGTGTGAATGGATCAGCACGTAAAGCCTTGTGATGGACACCCAGGGCCTCCAGACCCACTACAGCTTTCACCAGTATAAAGTGGTTACTGAAGATGTGTAATATAAACCATATCGGTAATATGGAGAGCTGAACA
>JAJAGP010001284.1:0-167917 GCA_025084515.1 Ancistrus triradiatus | reverse complement strand
TGAATAATACATTTTATATAATAAAAGTATTACAAGTACAATCCACCCATCCAAATATCTGGTCCCCTTTTCTACAGACAAGTCTGGATCTTCTGGAGGAACAGTGCCAGATAACTACTGGCACTAATTCACACGTGGTGCTGCAGCTGGAGCATGCCCAGTCCCTCCTTCAACAGTTCTCAGAGAGCTATGCTGAAGTAGTGCCATGGTTACAGGAAACCAAAACTCTTACTGACCAGCTTGCCGTGAACTCCATTAGCTACGAGGCGTTCAGAAAACAACAGGAGCTCATACAGGTACTAAAATCAAGCATCAAGAGTGCAACGTCTTCTTCCCATCCTTCAAAAAAGCCAAGGCCTTTGTTAAGTTCTTCATTAATTCATACTCCATTTGCTCTTACAACATATGGTAGTTTATAATAATTACATACTTTTTATAGGAACAGGGAAATTCAATTTAAAATCTTGTTCTAAATTTGCTCAATCTAGTGAAAGATCTGGTAGAAACTAAGCTATCAGCCATTTGATTTGTTCAGTGATGTGCATGCTACAGTGAGCCTATAAAACACTGTGTTACATCATCACATCTGCTGGGATTCCATAGATCATGTTTTTATTACGACAATGCTTTGTCTTTCATCATTTCTTTTCATGCAGAGCCTGAGGGAGACCATAGCTGAGCACAAGCCCTTGATATTCCGATTGGGAATGCTGACCAAGCGTCTATCAGACCTGAGCCCTGGCCAGGCAGAGCAGTACTACCAGAAAGCTACAGAGACTGAAGGGCAGTACCAGTCAATTAGAGACAGAGTTCGAGAGGCTGCAGGAGTCCTGGAGGAGTCACTACCTCGGTATACTCAGGTAATTATTATGCCAAAGAGCACTTGCACATTTGTAGAACTATTAAGGACACCCAAGGAGGGAGGGTCCCTTTTTGAGTCTTGGTTCTCCCTAGGTTTCTTGCTCATAACGCTTAGGGTGTTTTTCCTTGCCACTGTCGCCCTAGGAGATTTGGGATTTGCCGTAGATATTAGAAGATAATCAAAAATTGTAAAGTTGCTTTCAGACAATGCTCCATTGTAAAATAGAAATAAATCTGACTTGACTTGTCTTAAGGCTGTCACACACCGGACATCTTTGTTGTTCCTGATTTATTTGTACGATGGTAAATTAATTTTAGTTTGTGTATAATGATGGTTACTTCCACACCAAAGGCCATTTTTTTAGACGGCGAAAATGCGACCTTATTTTCTCTGCCTTCTGTTTGATTTTTGCAAACTTTCACCGGCTGCAAAAACTCACTGACCAATCGAGATGCACCGATCTGATCGATCGGCCGGTGACCGGAATCAGCCAGTATTCAGTGTGATTGGCCGATCAGTCTCATATCACCGATTTCTGTACCGGTCGCGTTTTGCCTGCATTTGAGCACTTGTGATGTCAACTGCGGCACAACCACAGCCACACACGTGAACAGCACAGAGCTTTGACTAACGTTAATTCAGAATTAGGTTTGTGTGTGTAAGGAGCTTTAAACTTAAACAGTTAAGGCTCAGCTGCTCCATGTTTGTTTGCTTAATGTTTAGCGTGTGGCACGATGGTCTGTATATTTTGGGGTTCTTGTGCATCTGTGATTAGTTTTATGTGTGAATGTTTTTGTATTAGTTGATTTATTAGTTGTTTTTAATTGTGTTGTACCATTTACGCAAAGGACCTGGTGCAAGAGTGTGTTTTTAATGCATTACATAGTAATGTATGATTACCATCTGCAGTTCATCGTCTTTGCTTGTTCTTGTACCCTTGCACTAACTGATGAAAGGCTCTTATCAAGGCTGTAATAAAGTACAGTTTGAGCAAGTTTGCAGTGAGTGGTATTTGTGTGGAAAACACAACAAAGCTAAAGCTAGTGAGAGAATAGAGCCAGGTACAAACAAACGGCTCCTGCTATCTTTCTTTAGAAATTGTTTCTGTGTTATAATTCCATTTATAATTCTTAGACAGAAAGAAAATCGGAATCAGCCAAGAAAACTGCAGTCTGTGCATCTCTAGTCTGACGATCTTTAGAACATAAGGCAGCACTTTGGCCTAGATGGTAGTTGTAATGCTGCACAGTTCCAGGTGCCTCAGTTTAAGGCGAACCTCCAGCTAGTAAATGTATGGAGTTTGGCATGTTGTGCCTGTTTAGTGAGTTTCCGTCTTCTTCAGTCCCATCTCCCTTGACTTCTCTAAAATAGCTGTAGGTGTGAGTGTGAATGGATCAGCACGTAAAGCCTTGTGATGGACACCCAGGGTGTAACCCTCCTGGGCCTCCAGACCCACTACAGCTTTCACCAGTATAAAGTGGTTACTGAAGATGTGTAATATAAACCATATCGGTAATATGGAGAGCTGAACAAGAATGAGATTTGAACGGCTTGCAACTGTTGGAAGACTTGGTGTCCCCAGTGTCTACTGAGCTCATTTGGCGTTCTATTTCTTTGCCCTGCAGCTGAATGAGAGGATGAATGTGATAGGGGAAAGCCTGGAGCGTCTGAACGCCCACATGAAGGCCACAGTGGTTCTTCAGGGCCTGACCCCACGCATTCAGGAGCAGCTGAAAGACAATACAAAAAACTCTGGCTGGAGCTCTGCAAACTGGAGCTGGGTCTGACCAGGTGTGAGGAATCAGGCTGAAAGAGCTTCTGCTCAACACCCAAGCAATGGGAGGCAGCTCCATTGGCTTCAGGTATGCAGGTTATCTCTAATCTTCTTTTGGTATGCTAAGGCTTGACTAACCCAAAGCAAGCCATTTTGCTGAGAAAGTAAAGTGAAGTAAGAGTGTTTGACCAGATTCTTGCTCTGCTTTTATTAGCCATCCGGGAGAGGGTGAGCATCCTGACAGGCCAGTGGGAGGAGATTCACAAGCAGGGTCACAGGAGAGAGAGAAGTGGCTGCTCCATCTGTTAGAACCTGGCTATGAGGGTTCTGGGAGCGATGTAAGCGACATGAGATCAGGACTTTAATGATGCACAGCAGGCCTATTCTGGACCTCAACTCCAGCAGAACAGACCCTGAGACCATCCAGGAAACCTGGACACCATGCAGGTAGTTAATCCAGTTGTCCAGTTTTCCTCTCAAGAGTCTCTGAAAAAAACCATAGATGATTTTTTTAAATGCTAAATATAATACATTGATTTGAATTCTGATTCATCAATAATTTCTGATGCTATTGAAACAAATTTATCCTTTTTAAGTCTTTTTCTCCATACAAGGCCTTTCACCATTTTGAAAAAAGGCCCAGCCCAAAGGCCACCTATGGCCAGTGAACAGATTTAAATTCCATGTCCTTAGTCAGAATACTGTACTTTTATCTGTGAAACACATTACATTGCAGTGTTTTCCTACGTATAGCTGGTAATGCTACAACCACCCAGTGGGCGTCTCCATTGACTTTTATTTAATTGCCAGACAGTATGAACCCAAGATACAGGTATTTCATGTTTTTGTCTGGTCAACTTTATTCGTTTGTTGGTATACACCTACACTTGCATTTCAGGCCTGCAACACATTCCAAAAATTGGTGGGAGGATAGCGATTCAGGGCTAGTAATGAGATAAAACAACAAATACAATACAGAGTTACATTCACAAATGGCACTTAAAACTTTACTGTGCAAAAAAGAAACCTTATTTTAACCATGTCTAGAAGCGGCATCATCTTCTCTCAGCTTTGGGAAGGGCTGTCACACAGTGGAAATGTGTATTGTGGTCATACCAATCAGTATTCCAGATGATGTTTTGGTAAATAATGGATGTCGTGTGCTCTGGATGAAGATGAAAAGGACCATCCAGACTGTTATCACTAACAAGTCCGAAAGCCAACCACTATCATGGTATGGAGTTGGGTCAGTGCCCCTGGCAAAGGCCATTTAAACTTCTGGGAACTTCTGGGCAGCATTAATGTAGAAAAGTACTCTTGAGATTTTGTCATATGCACTCTGTCTAGGGTGACAAATAAGCAAACATGGTACCCTTTTTCCAACCACTGCTTCACTGCTTTTTTCAGACACTCAGAGAGGAAATAGATGGACTGCAAGGTGATCTGGACACACTGGGAGTTGTAGGTATGGAGTTAATGTCAGCTTGCGGAGACACAGACAAACCAGAGGTCACAAAGAGCTTGGATGAGGTATTGTAAACATACATGAACTGAGAGCATACAATACTGTGCAAAAATCTTAGGCCAACCTTTCGATTTGTTGTTTTAGCAATGGTACAATGACCATATATAACATATTGTAGCTGACTGGACCCAATAACTTCAAACTTGGATTCATCACTGTATATACTCTTTTCCACTGGTCTTCATTCCGATATTTGTGAGCTTTAGCATGTCTTAGCCTTTTCACCCTGATTCTGTTCTGAAAAAGTGATTTTTTTTTTGGCTGCTACCCTTCCAAAAACCATTCCTAATCAAGCTTCTTTGGACTGTAGTAGGGTGCTAAGCGTAAGGGGAGGTCGCACCAAATACCTGTCACTGTAGCCTAGAGAAGCTTTTTCAGTTTTTTAACACTGCATATAAATTTTCTGTATTTCTGGTTTTATTCTAATAAAGACGCTGAGTATTAATTATATATGGTCATTTACCATTGCTAAAACAATGGTATATCTAATCGAATGGTGGCCTAAGACTTTTGCACATAACTGTACACAAAAATATATTCATGATGCATAATTAATATGCTTTTTAATCCTCGTCATTGTGGTTCAGCTCTACTCCACTTGGAACAATGTAAATAAGATCTGGACTGAGTGCCACAATAAGTTAGAAGAATCTCTACAGTTGGCGCTGACTTACCAAGACACCATGCAGGTGAGTGCTTAGTGCGAAAACTTATTTGTTGTCAGAATACAAGGAGGTTGTTTGATTATTTAATTATTTATAACTGTAGAAATCAGAAATACCTGCTCTTGGTTGCTAAATCATTACTGTCCACACTCTGTTCAAAGGGGCTTTTTGAATGGCTCAAGTCAGCAGAGCTAAAATCCACTGAGGAGTTCTTAGTGGGATCGAACCCGGAATCTGTCAAAGAGCAGCTGTGCGGTTTGAAGGTGACCCTGACTGACCTCAAGTCGGTATACACTCCATGTAGTGCGAATATTTCTTTAATAGTTCTTTAACCGCTGATTGTTTGACCCCTCTGTCAGGAGTTTAAGCGGGAGCTCTACCAGAAGAAGATTGAGGTCGAGAGTCTGAACCATCGCTTCGTGTGCCGTCTCTCCCCGGGCTCAGTCAGGTCCGGATCAAACTCCGCTCTGTGTGATTTCCGTGAGCGCTGGGACAAACTGGAGGCAGAGACCGTCAACAGACAGGTACGTTACATCTACACTACAGACTTATGCAAGAGTGTTACAGTTGGGCATTTGACCATACATGTAAGCGCCATTTATCGACCATCTGAGCAACGTCAGTTTGCTTTAAGAACTGAGGGCTTAGCAATTCTAACAGATAATAATGTGAAATAAACATCTGTCTTTTAACTCTGGACGTTGAAGCCATAAACAGCTGGTCAAATAAAGAAAAAGGTTTAAGCGTGTGCATTTTTACTGGCATGAATATTATGTATTTCATACTTTGATGGTTTGTTTACATTTTATATTCATTTTTTTGTGAATATTGATTTACTTTGGATTAACTACGTGCATAAGTAGGAGTTACGTTACGGTCTGGGTTGTGCACAGACACTCTTGGGTGGAAACGTGGAAACGTGAAAAGAAAAAATATTTGTACTTGGCTTAACACTACAAGCTCTGTGCTGGCTTCATCTACATGTACCTAGAAGTGCCGAGAGCCGGTCATTTGACCAGTGTGATGTCCTACTAGTAGCGCCATGTTGGATTTACCTACTTAAAGGTTTAAAGTGTTTAAAAGGTTCTGGAATTGAGAGTTATTCAGGTGGACTCATTCCCTCTTGGTTGTGTGCAGCCAGAGAGGTATGTTCATTTCTGTTTATATTCCATATTCAGTGCAAGTTTATATTTTGCTTCTACATTGTTAATGTGTGCTTGTAACTGAAGGACCACTGTGTTGTGTATTTTCTAGAGGGAGTGATATGTAGAACAGTTTAGGCTTCAGATGTTGTGTAGATGGTAGCGTTCCACTTGTGTTTTCAGTGGTAGCTCTGATGCGTTTGCGTATCATTTGCACGCGGTTTTCTTATGAAAATAATATTAACATTATATTAACATCACAGAAGCATAAAAAGACTAACGTCTGGTCAACGGGGCATACCTGTATTTGGGACTGTGATGGATTGTTCTGGACTATTGGCCAGAACCATGAACAATGCCCTTAATCCTCAATAGCTTGGATTGTAGCTTGTAAGATTGTAATAAGGGTTAAATCTGCCCTTAATCAGAACAGTTTATAACTGAGCTGAGCATCTTTTTACTGACAGTCCAGTGGGGTCAGGATTTGAACACACAACTTTCTGATTAGTAGTCCTAAACATTAAACACAGACCCACCATTAGAGCAAATCGAGACATCGGGGTGCCCTACTTTTGCGTGTGACTGCTAATCTGCAATGTCACATCAAAACAGTTTAACTAAAAAGTCTGACACGCTTCATACTACTGCACATGTATGTTCTTGCTCGTGCAGCACCAGCTGGAGAATGCGCTGTTGGGACTGGGTCAGTTCCAGAACAATTTTGATGAACTACAAGTTTGGCTCTCACACACCGCTGACCTGCTGCAAGCGTCTCGGCCAGTCAGTATTGATCTGCAGACCTGTGAGATAGAGCTGGCCAAGCACAAGGTATACACACAGTACAGTGACTCTGAATCCAACTACTGCAGTAATTTGTTTAGATTTCCAGTTCAGATCGCATGTACAAAAATCTGTACATATTATCAAGCACTCAGTGTCATACATGCACTGTACGGCCAAAGTCAAACCCAATTTAGTGAGTGCTGAGCAATATATAGAACCTGGACTAATTCCAGCTGCATCGGACTTTGCTTGATGATGCCTGTTCACAATAGAGAGCAAAATGGTGACGATTAGAAATTCATTAACTATGTACACACGTGGACAAAATCGTTGGTACCCCTCAGTTAATGTAAGAAAAACCCACAATGGTAACAGAAATAACTTTAATCTGACAAGTAATAATAAATACAAAGTCTATGAAAATCAACCATGCTTCAACAGAATTATTTAAAATAATAAACTCATGGAACAGGCCTGGACAGAAATGGTGGTACCCCTGAAAAATGTGACCAAAGGGACATGTTAAATCAAGGTGTGTTCACTAATTAGCATCACAAGGTGTCTACAGTCTTGTAATCAGTCAGTGGGCCTATATACAGGGCTTCAGGTAGTCACTGTGCTGTTTGGTGACAAGGTGTGTACCACACTCACCATGGACCAGAGGAAGCAAAGGAAAGAGCTGTCTCAGGACATTAGAAAGACAATGATAGACAAGCATGTTAAAGGTAAAGGTTATAAGACCATCTCCAAGCAGCTTGACGTTCCTGTGACAACAGTTGCATTTATTATTCAGAAATATAAGACCCATGGGACTGTAGCCAACCTCCCTGGACCTGGACGCAGGAGGAAAATTGATGACAAATCAAAGAGACGGATAATATGAATAGTAACAAAAGAGCCAAGAAAAACTTCTAAAGAGATTAAAGGTGAACTTCAAGCTCAAGGAACATCAGTGTCAGATCGCACCACCCGTCGGTGTTTGAGCCAAAGTGGACTTAATGGGAGACGACCAAGGAGGACACCATTGTTGAAAACAAAACATAAAAAAGCCAGACTGGAATTTGCCAAACTACATGTTGACAAGCCACAAAGCTTCTGGGAGAATGTTCTATGGACAGATGAGACAAAAATAGAACTTTTTGGCAAGGCACATCAGCTCTATGTTCACAGACGGAAAAATGAAGCATATCAAGAGAAGAACACTGTCCCTACTGTGGAACATGGAGGAGGCTCTGTGATGTTCTGGTGCTTGAATCTGTGCAGGGTACAATGAAGTCTCAAGACTATCAAGGAATTCTAGAGAGAAATGTGCTGCCCAGTGTCAGAAAGCTTGGTCTCAGTCACAGGTCATGGGTCTTGCAACAGGATAATGACCCAAAACACACATCTAAAAAGCTAATTCTAGTCACTAAATGAGCATCCAGCAGTGGCATGCAACAGTGGCAAGAAACTCCCTGAAACCCATAAGGAAGAAACTATGAGTTTTCAAACTCAACAGATTAGGATTTTTGTGTACAGGTGCTGCGTAACGATGTGATGTCCCACGTTCACACAATGGAGGCTTTGAACAAGGCTGGCACTGTGCTGCTGGAGGACAGAGGAGGAGAAGGTCCTCATGGGCTGCAGCATCGCTTGGAAGAACTGAACGAGTGCTGGGAGTTTGTGCGCTCTGAAACGGAGCGACGGCAGCTGGAGCTCGAGAATTACCTGAGTCAGGTAGACCAAGCACCAACAAATCTCTTAAGGAGTTTAATACTTTAGGTATTATTGTGGGTTTGGCAAAGGATTGCGCTTTGAATTCTGTGTGTGTGTTTCACTCGTAGGTTCAAGATGTGACGATGGAGATCCAGGATCTTCTGCAGTGGTTGGAATACACAGACTTGAGACTCTCCTCCAGTAAAACCGTATGGGGCATGCCGGACTCCTCCAGCGAGAGGCTCAGTGCTCATTTGGTAATGACACAGGCCAGAAATATCATTTTAAAACATAACTGAGTGGCCACTTTATTACCGCCTGTATTTTCATTTACAGCGTTTAGCATGCTGTCCTATTCAGAGCGACTCAGCGATAGTTTTACAGGTCTAATCCAAGCAGTTGTGCATTAAAGTTCCTTAAACTGAAAAATCCCGATTTGTCATGAATTGTGTGTGACTGCTGTTGCAGGAGCTGTGTAATGAGATGGATTCTAAACAGCATGCCTACACAAATATCCGAAATGCAGTCCACAGGATGCTGGAGAGAAACAACGTGGCTCAAGGCTCCAGCACTGAGCACAGCTTATGCATGCTGGAGCAGAAGTGGAACTCTGTCTTTACCAAAATGCAGGATCGCAAGGTGATCTGTGCTATTACTTTAGTCAGTTTTAAGGATTCATTTATTAGTTTGTATTAGTTTGTTGTTTCATAACGAGAATGATTGAAAGCCTGAAAAAAAAACCATTGAGATTGCTTTATTGAACCTCTGCTCTGTCTGTGTGGTTGCGTTCAGGTGAAGTTAACAGAAGGACTGCGTTTAGCTAAGGAGTTTAACAGCAACGTACAAGATCTGCTGACCAAGATGGTAAAGTGTGAGGAGGCTATTAGTGCGTTACCTGCTCCCAGTTTCATCATCGACACCATCGTCACCCAGCTTCAGGAACACAAGGTTTGTGTGGGGTTTTTTGTTATATATAGCGAAAAAACCCTTTTACCAAAAAAATATTAAGGGTCAGAAATGACCCACCATTATGTTCATCAGCATGGAAAACCCCCTAAAAATCATCTTTTCACAAATTAAACTTTGATTACTTTTGGTAAAGTGACCACAGCATTAGAAAAAGTAAAACATTGCCTTATTATATATTTACATAATGGCTGTGCTCCACCAGCATTTTTGACCTGGCAGTTATAAAATCACTTGCACATCACAAAACCTACAAAAACACACAAACACATATCTGTCACATAAGTGTAGTGGGGGTGGGGACTTTCCATAGCCATAATGACTACTGTAGCTACTTAATGCTACACCTAACCATAACCATAACTTCAGAAACCTAAAGCAAATATTTTGGCTCTTTTAGTTTATCAAAAGAAAGTTACAGTTTCCATGAAAAAGCATTTGTGCCCATGGGGACCAGCAATTTGTCCCCACCATGCCAAAAATGTCACCTCTTTCTATCCTTGTGTGGACATTTGGTCCTTCCAATGTATTGTAAACATGCCAACACACACACACACACACACACACACACAATGAGTAATTGAGATGCTTTTTGAGTAATTGTATGCTTCTTGTGCAGCATCTCCCCTCCATGACCCTACAGTGGACTCAAGTGCACAGACAAAATAAAAACAATTGCATAAGAATAAACAAGATTTCAGACAAAACTAACATTTCTTGAAAGGATTGTTTACTAATGGGGAATGCAGTCAGAGGCTGCTCAGGTGCAGCTGGTGACAGTAACCAGAGCTCTCTCTCTCTGCTAAGCAATGGGCAGAGGTTTAAAAAAATGAGATAAGTCTGGTATTTTTGTAGTTGAATTCCTTATTGTAGTGGTCCCTATGATTAATTGGGTGTGGAGTCTTGTAGACAAATTGTCAGTAGTATGCAGAGCTGGCAGAAGATTTATTTTTAAAATACGTGCCGCAAAATCGCTCCTAAACTAAACACGCCATTATTCAGTAATGCAGTATATCATCATACAGTGGGGCAAAAAAAGGATGTAGTCAGCCACTGATTGTGAAAGTTCTCCTACTTACAAAGATGAGATGGGTCTGTCATTTTCATCATAGCTACACTTCAACTTTGAGAGACAAAATGAGAAAAAAAAATCCAGGAAATCACATTTTTAAAGAATGTAATTGTAAATCATGGTGGAAAATAAGTATTTGGTCACCCACAAACAAGCAAGATTTCCAGCTCTCACAGACCTGTAACTTCTTCTTTAAGAAGCTCTTCTGTCCTCCACTCGTTACCTGTATTAATGGCACCTGTTTGACCTCATAATCTGTACAAAAGACACCTGTCCACAGCCTCAAACAGTCAGACTCCAAACTCAACCATGGCCAAAACCAAAGAGCTGTTGAAGGACACCATCATGTTTGGAGGAAGAAGAATGTTGAGTTGCATCCCATGAACACCATACCCACTGTGAAGCATGGGGGTGGAAACCTCATGCTTTGGGGCTGTTTTTCTGCAAAGGGGACAGGACGACTGATCCGTGTTAAGGGAAGAATGAACGGGGCCATGTATCATGGAATTTTAAGCCAAAACCTCCTTCCATCAGTGAGAGCATTGAAGATGGAACGTGGCTGGGTCTTCCAGCATGACAATGATCCCAAACACACCGCTCGGGCAACGAAGGAGTGGCTCCATAAAAAGCATTTCAAGGTCCTGGAGTGGCCTAGCCAGTCTCCAGACCTCAAGCCCATAGAAAATTTGTAGAGAGAGTTGAAAGTGCCCGTAAAGGTGTACCTGCTCTGCAAGAGCTCCTTCAAAATCATGGCATGACAAAATGTTGCTATAACAGTGATAAGTTGATAAGAATTTCTCATTCCTAATGGCAGACTGCTGGCCGTTTAAGTCTTGGAGCTGTAAAATGGACAGCCTTCAGAGAACAGTCTGCTGATTTGATACTGGCTCGATATGAGTGTGTATTTATGTGTATATGTTTCTTCATGTCAGATGCTGGTGGGTGAGGTGCACTCGTATGGAGAGAAGAAGACCTGCGTGGAGAACGCGGCCTGCCAGTTGCTAGAGCTCAGTCGGAAAGAGGACTGTGATGTGATGCAGAACCTGGTGATAACCATACAAGACCGCTTCAGGAAGCTGCAGCAGCACACTGTGGAGAGAGGAAAAGCACTGGAGGACGTTAAGAGACAAGTTAAACAAGTGAGTTGGACAGAAACACACAACTCCCAAATCTGACACAGGTGTATGTCACTGACACGCATATACTGTAGATATACACAGCACACACGTACATACACATGAGCATGTATCTCTCAGTGTTTCTCAATCCTGGTCCTGAAGCCCAACCGCTCTGCACAATTTAGTACATGGAGATAGAATAAACTCTGAAGGATGTTAAATGAGTTAATTCAACGCAACACACACCATCATAGCACAGTATGATGACCACCATTTGTTTCTGCACTTGCTGTCCAGTATATCAGCCTCTGTTTACCACACAGAACCACTTTGTAGTTCTGTCATTACAGACTGTAGTCCATCTGTTTCTCTACATACTTTGTTCGTCCCCTTTACTCTTTTCTCTAATGGTCAGGACCCCCACAGGACCGGCACAGATCAGGTACTATTTGGGTGGTGGATCATTCTCAGAAATGAAGTGACACTGGTGTGGTGGTGGTGTGTTAGTGTGTGTTGAGCTGGTATGATTGGATCAGACACCTCATTGTGACTGAACAGAACATAGTCAACCAGCAAAAATGTCTAGCCACCAGCATCCTGTTGGCATCATCCTGTAAGCACTGATGAAGGATTAGAGAATGACTAACACAAACTAGGCAACAACAGATGATAAACTCTCTCTGACTTTACATCTACAAGATGGAGCAATAATATGAAACGTCTCAAATAAAGTGGACAGTGAGTGAACAGTGTTTTAAAATCTTCAGCAGCACTGCTGTGTCATGGTACGAACAAAGGAGATTTCTGAGGAGCTCAGAAAAAGAGTTGTTGATGCTCATCAGGCTGGAAAAGGAAGACCATTGTTACCCTCCCCAGGAGTGGTCGACCAACAAAGATCACTCCAAGAGCAAGGTGTGTAATAGTTGTCGAGGTCAGAAAGGACCCCAGGGTAACTTCTAAGCAACTGAAGGCCTCTCTCACATAAATGACCTAGCATAATATTTTTGTCTCATTTGTTTAGCTGGGTTCTCTTTATCTACTTTTAGGACTTTTAGGAAAATCTGATGATGGTTTCGGTCATGTTTATGCAGAAATATAGCTAATTGTAAAGGGTTCACAAACTTTCAAGAACCACTGTACATGTAACATGAACACACACACCTGTGACACAAGTACACACGCAAACATATACAGAACCGTGACAAACACACACACAAATTAAACCAAAGTTCAATTACACTAACATAATTGAGCAGGTTTCAAATATACAGCAATGGACTAGGTATATTCTTATAAGAAATAATGAAAATAGACTCCTGCTATCCGAATATTCACCAACTGAAGCAAATTCTGAAACGAAGCACTGATGAAGAACATGCTTGCTTTATGCAGTTCAGTGAATCGTGGCATATGCTGATGGACTGGGCGACTGAGGTTGAGCAGACGCTGGACACCCATAAAGAGATCGCCGTGTCACATGAGGAGATCAAACAGCAGCTCACCGAGCAGAAGGTAGCTTTATATCATCTCCATGTAAATTCAGCTCTGGTTTTACTATCTGTGGGTACTATATTTGTTTGAGTGAAATGGTACAATTTTGTTTTATATTATAAATTACGGAGAAATTCCATAACAAATTATTTGCAGCAATGACAAAAGCATTTATGCAATACCATTTGTATGAACACTTTTGTATGAACTGTATGTTGGCAGCCTGGCAGCAGTAACATGCATGACTACGGAATGTATGACTTTTTACGAATTATTGTTTGTGTTCGCAGGAATTCCAGAAAGTCTTCCGGTCAAAGAGGCCAATGTATGAGGCTTGCTTGAAAAGTGGCCGCTCCCTGTTAGAAAAAACTCAGAATCCTTTAGACAGCCAGCATCTGGACAACATGGTGTCTGAGCTCAGAGACTCCTGGGATACCATCAGTGGGAAGTCTATGGAGAGGTGAGTCTCTTTACCTATATGTGAATGGAGCTGTTAATGGTGGTTTTCTAATTCTAATCAAGCAGGGGCTACACCTGATATGTCTAATCAGGCATTGTGAGACCCATAAACAAGCCAAATAATACAGAGGATAGAGGGTTTCACAACTGATATCCATGGCATCTTTGTTTCCTTAGGCAACATAAGCTGGAGGAAGCACTGCTGTTTTCAGGCAGGTTCACCGATGCCCTGCAGGCTCTAAATGACTGGCTGTACAGAGCAGAGCCACAGCTGGCTGAAGATGTGCCTGTCGGGGGCGAGAAGGACCTGGTCAACAATTTAATCGACAAGCATAAGGTACTTTGTTGGTGCATATTATTTTGTTAATATTGGAGTCTGCTTTGTACAGAGATTTGAAACACTTTGTTTTTTATGTACAAGGTGTCCCATGAGTCTAGCATTGTCATGGGGTGTAACGATTTTTCACGATTATTGATTTTACATTCAATAAAGACATTAATTTTATATTTCTGACATGTAAACAATGCAAAAAAGTTTTTAAACAAAAATTGCAAACAAAATGCTCTATTGTAACTTATCTTGAGATATGGTATTATTACTAATTAAGTTCCCTACAATTACAGTGGAACCTCAGAATTTGAACTTAATTTGTTTTGGAAGAGGGTTCGAATTCGGATTCATTTCAGACGCACCCTGAGGCTGGGTCATGCACATACAGGTTTTAGCGATGTCTGAAATCTGACTTTTTGTTTGAATTTGGGAGGCAAAAAACCACGAACAGACCATTTGATGTGTGAATTGTTTGAATGAACCTACCACGCCTCTGCATTGTCATGATGAAGCACCTTTTTCAACCGCTGTGGCCCCGGATCCAGTCTGGACTGATTTTCCTATGATTAGAATTTTAATGCATCCTTCCTCAGATACATTTAATTTATATACAGATTTATATTCAGATTTATATACAGACATACAGTGGGGCAAAAAAGTATTTCTCATCATAGGTACACTTCGACTATGACAAAATGAGAAAAAAAAAATCCAGGAAATCACATTGTAGGATTTTGAAAGAATTTAATTGTAAATCATGGTGGAAAATAAGTATTTGATCAATCACAAACAAGTCAGATTTATGGCTCTCACAGACATGTAACTTCTTCTTTAAGAAGCTCTTCTGTCCTCCACTTGTTACCTGTACTAATGGCACCTGTTTGACCTCGTTATCTGTATAAAAGACACCTGTCCACAGCCTCAAACAGTCAGACTCTAAACTCAACCATGGCCAAGACCAAAGAGCTGTCGAAGGACACCAGGAAGAAAATTGTAGACCTGCACCAGGCTGGGAAGAGTGAATCTACAATAGGCAAGCAGGTTGGTGTGAATAAATCAAACTGTGGGAGCAGTTGTAAAGAAAATGGAAGACATACAAGACCATTGATAATCTCCCTCGATCTGGGGCCCCCACGCCAGATCTCATCCCATGGGGTCAATATGATCATGAGAACGGTGAGCAAAAACCCCCAAAACTACACGGAGGACCTGATGAATGACCTGCAGAGAGCTGGGACCAAAGTAACAAGGGCTACCATCAGTAACACACTACGCCGAGAGGGACTCAGATCCTGCAGTGCCAGGCGTGTCCCCCTGCTTAAGCCAGTACATGTCCAGGCCCGTCTGAAGTTTTGGCAGAGAGCATATGGATGATCCAGAAGAGGATTGGGAGAATATCATGTGGTCAGATGAAACCAAAAATAGAACTTTTTGGTAAAAACTCAACTGGTCGTGTTTGGAGGAAGAAGAATGCTGAGTTGCACCATACCTACTGTGAAGCATTGGGGTGAAAACATCATGCTTTTAGGGCTGTTTTTCTGCAAAGGGGACAGGACGACTGATCCGTGTTAAGGGAAGAATGAACGGGGCCATGTATTGTGAGATTTTAAGCCAAAACCTCCTTCCATCAGTGAGAGCATTGAAGATGGAACGTGGCTGGGTCTTCCAGCATGACAATGATCCCAAACACACCGCTTGGGCCACGAAGGAGTGGCACCGTAAAAAGCATTTCAAGGTCCTGGAGTGGCCTAGCCAGTCTCCAGACCTCAGCCCCATAGAGAATTTGTGGAGGGGGTTGAAAGTCTGTGTTGCCCCAAAACATCACTGCTCTAGAGGAGATCTGCATGGAGGAATGGGCCAAAATGCCAGCTACAGTGTGTGCCAACCTGGTGAAGACTTACAGGAAACGTTTGACCTCTGTCATTGTCAACAAAGGTTATGTTACAAAGTATTGATAACTTCTGTTATTGGCCAAATACTTATTTTCGACCATAATTTACAATTAATTCTTTAAAAATCCTAATTCTTAAACAATTTTTCATTTTGTCTCTCATAGTTGATGTGTACCTATGATGAAAATTACAGACCTCTCTCATCTTTCTAAGTAGGAGAACTTGCACAATCAGTGGCTAATATGTATATGTAATATGTACTATATATATATAAAGTATATAAAACCCTATAGTGCTGGATTCATTGGACACTCCTCTAAGGTCTCGAAAACTTCCCTCCATTTTGACCTGCATCTCTTACCTCAGGTGTTTCAGAAGGAGCTGGGGAAGCGTGCTGGCTGTATCCGCACTCTAAAGCGTTCAGTGAGGGATCTGACACGGGGAAGCACCGCTGATTCCCACTGGCTGCAGGAGCAGATGGATGAGCTGGAGGTTCGCTGGGATGCTGTGTGTAAACTCTCTGTGTCCAGGCAGGCCAGACTGGAGGCAGCACTGCAGCAGGTATCACTTACAACTCTGACTTGGAATTTATTTTTTACTAAAGATTACGGAGCTGAAAACCTCATCTAAGACATTAAACTCACACTTTGTGAGTGTGTATTACTGGAACTGAATGGATGTAGAAGCAATAAACTGCTTCTTACTTTTAAGCACATTTTCTACTTTTCCCCTACATAACACTACTTCGGTTTTATTCAGTGGTTAATTATTTAAATACAGTGGTACCTCGGTTCTTGACCACCTCGGGACTCGTTGAATTCGGTTCATGACCCATTTTGACTAGAAAAATGTGTCTCGGCTCTTGACGTTTGCTCGGCACTTGGTGCACGCTGTGCGACTCATTTCAGACGAACCTCGATTCATGATTCATGAGTCACGATTCAGTACACAGTTATTCAGGGTCACAGTAGCCCTCAGAGAAGACCTCTGCTATTTTTATCTGTGTTTTTATTTTTACATCTATAATAATATACATCTACAGAATGTAATGGCTATAAAGTTAGATGAAAAGAGATGATAATACTTGTGCATAATTTGTACATAAAAATTTGTAGACATACGTGTGGGGGGCTTACGAATACTTTTGGCTTTGTGCGGGGGCGTGTTCCCATTTCTTCTGACCTTGAGCGGGGGCGTATCCAAATACTTTTGGCCTCGTGCAGGGGCATGTCTGAATTCTTTTGGCCTCATGTGAGGGCTTGTTCCCATTGCTTCTGGCCTCGAGCGGGGGCGTGTCTGAATACTTTTGGCCTCATGTGGGGGCATGTCTGAATACTTCAGGTCTCGAGCAGAGGTGAGTCCGAATACTTTTGGCCTCGTGCGGGGGCATGTCTGAATACGTTTGGCTTTGTGCGGGGGCATGTTCCCATTACTTCTGACCTTGAGCAGAGACGTATCTGAATACTTTTGACCTCGAGCGATGGGCTAAAGTATCCAAATACTTTAGCCCACATGTGGGGACGTGTCCGAATACAATTGGCCACGTGTGGGGCCATGTTTGAATACTTTTGGCCACATGTGGGAGCGTATCCCAATAACTGGCCTCGTGTGGGGGCATGTCCGAATACTTTAGCCCGCATGCGGGGACGTGTCCGAATACTTTTGGCCATGTGTGGGGCCATGTTCGAATACGGTGTGCGTCCCATTGTGTGTGTGTATTGTGTGTGTGTCATGTAGAGTGTGTGCTTGGAGTGTGTGATGTAATCGGTACTGTGTGTGTGTGTGTGTGTGTGTGTGTGTGTGTGTGATAGAGAGAGAGAGATATTGTGTATATGTGGGTATTTCAAGCACTGTATAATGAAACATGCAGTATAACCATGAGTGCCCACTCCTTTTGCATAACATTCTTTGTGAATCACCCCCAGGCTGAGGAGTTTGACCGTCTGGTTCACTCATTCCTTGATCATCTCACTGGCATAGAGAGGATTTTGAAATATGGAGTGCTACCTGAAGAAGACGCTCTCTCTGCATTTTACACACAGCACCAGGTATGTGGAGCTCGATTCCGGTATTTGTGGTTATGCCTGGACAGACCAAATATTCACCGTGTGCCTCGTTTTCCCAGGACTCCACCAGTTCCTTAAGTGATCAGCAGGTGGCGCTGGAGCGCATTCAGTCGTTAGGGGAAGACATCCTTTCCTCCTGCCACCCAGACTCTGTGATCACCATCAAGTCGTGGATCAGCGTAACCAAAACCCGCTATGAGGAAGTGAGAGACCTGAGCAGATCAGAGCTGCCCAAGCACAAATGCAAGCTGTTGATCACAGTCGGCTCTGTTCCTCCTGTTTTACTTTCTTCAGGTCCAGACATGGGCGGAGCAGCAGCGGAAAGGATCCAGGCCGCCCTGTCTGCTCTGGAGGCTGAACGAGAGGAGGTGCAGCATCTCCTGGACTGGATCTCCTCTGCTCAGGAGTCTCTGAAGCTCAGGGACCAGGAAGCTCTGCCTGATGATATAGAGCAGACAGCAGAGCTCATCATGCAGCACATGGTACTGACTTACTATCTGACCATTATGGGTTAAACAGTTATTACCCTAGACCATCATATTACCCTATGACCAGCAGTTCAACTGAATTTGATGTTTCTTCTGTAAATAGAGGTAGAGAAAACAAACTGTTATGCATCTCTTTGTAGGAGTTCATGGACGAGCTGAAGAAGAAGGTGCCAGATGTTGAAAATGCCGTAAAGTCATGCAAACAAAAGCGAACTCCTAAGCTGGTGTCACAAAGCCACAAGACATCGACCAGTAAGTGCAAAATGTTTTGTGCTTCTCCATCACACAGTCGTCCTTCAGTTCTCAACGCATTTTGATGTGAAAAATTCGTCTCGGCTCTCGTCGTTTGCTCGGTACTTGCCGCACTTGCTTAAATGACGTTTCACAAGAACACAAGTACAGAAAAGCACTTCTACCAAAGCATCAGTGGTGTGCAAAAAAAATGGTGTACTGTCATTGGTGTATCTCCTCAGTCATTGAGAGAGTTTCAGTGTTACTGTACTGGTACTGCCTACAAAGCAAGTATCTGATGTTTGTGCAGAGAGAAGAGGCCTACCAAAGCCCCAACCTTCCATCCCACTGCCACTGGAGAGGCTGGACCCTCACACCCCCCAACTTAGCCAACTCATCAGCCATTGGCAGAAACTTTGGGTTCTGGCACACAGCAGACAGGCTAGACTGGAGGAGCACCAGCAGAAACTCAGAGAGGTTCATACTGTCAATGCTTTATTGACTTCTAACAGTATCAGGACTCTCCTGTTCACATTACCTTCCATCTTAAGGTATGAATCATGTCATTTTGAAATCGGAAATGCTTTTTGTTCGCTCGCAGTTGGAAGAGTTTGCTAACTTTGACTTCAACATCTGGCGCAAGAGGTACATGCAGTGGATCAGCCACCTCAAGTCTCGGATTCTAGATGTTTTTCGTAGCATCGATCGAGATCAGGATGGTCGAATCACCCACAAGGAGTTCATCGACAACGTTCTGGCCTCCAGTGAGCATTACTCTAACTTTCGTATACACCATGGCTAAACGTCTTTCTTTCATGAGATACCTACATAATATCTACTTATATAACTCCATACCTTATATCATATTATGTCCTGAAAATGAAAATCAATGAAATCTAGGTTTTTTCAGATGTATTTACACATAGAAAGTAACATAGAACATTAATTAATATAACCAACCATTATTGGAGAATTCAATTACCACTAGTGCATGGTACCACAAACACAATTCACCACTGTTGGAAAGTTGGTTTCAGAACGGCTCTGGGATAAAGATGTGGAAATTTGCAAGGGGAGAAGGATACAAATTTGAGTACCATTCAGAAATTGAGCACGGTTAAGAAATAGAAAATTTTCTCACCACCAACACCTTTATTTTCTATATTTCTGCATAAATATGACCTAAAACATCATCAGATTTTCACACAAGTCTTAAAAGTAGATAAAGAGAACCCCGTTAAAAAATGAGACAAAAATATCATACTTGATCATTTACTGAGGAAAATGATCCAATATTACATATTAGTGAGTGGCAAAAGTATGTGAACCTCTAGGATTAGCAGTTCATTTGAAGGTGAAGTTAGAGTCAGGTGTTTTCAATCAATAGGATGCCAATCAGGTGTGAGTGGGCACCCTGTTTTATTTAAAGAACAGGGATCTATCAAAGTCTGCTCTTCACGACACATGTTTGTGGAAGTGTATCATGGCACGAACAAAGGAGATTTCTGAGGACCTCAGAAAAAGTTGTTGATGCTCATCAGGCTGGAAAAGGTTGCAAAACCATCTCCTAAAGAGTTTGGAGTTGGACTCTTGGAGGCGTGTAATAGTTGGCGAGGTCACAAAGGACCCCAGGATAACTTCTAAGCAACTGAAGGCCTGTCTCACATTGGCTAATGTTAATGTTCATGAGTCCACCATCAGAAGAACACTGAACAACAATGGTGTGCATGGCAGGGTTACAAGGAGAAAGCCACTGCTCTCCAAAAAGAACAATTTGCTAAAGATCACGTGGACGAGCCAGAAGGCTATTGGATGAATGTTTTGTGGACGGATGAGACCAAAATAGAACTATTTGGATTAAAAGAAAAGTGTTATGTTTGGAGAAAGGAAAACACTGCATTCCAGCATAAGAACCTTATCCCATCTGTGAAACATGGTGGTGGTAGTATCATGGTTTTGCTGCGTCTGGGCAGGACAGCTTGCCATCATTGATGGAACAATGAATTCTTAATTATATCAGAGAATTTTAAAGGAAAATGTCAGGACATCTGTCCATGAGCTGAACCTCAAGAGAAGGTGGGTCATGCAGCAAGACGATGACCCTAAGCACACAAGCCGTTCTGTTAAAGAAGAATAAAGTTAATGTTTTGGAATGGCCAAGCCAAAGTCCTGACCTTAATCCAATGGAAATGTTGTGGAAGGACCTGACGTGAGCAGCTAATGTGAGGAAACCCACCAACATCCCAGAGCTGAAGCTGTTCTGTACGGAGGAATGGGCTAAAATTCCTCCAAGCCGGTGTGCAGGACTGATCAACAGCTACAGGAAACGTTTAGCTGCAGTTATTGCTGCACAGGGGGGTCACACCAGATACTGAAAGCAAAGGTTCACTAACATGTAATATTGGATCATTTTCCTCAATAAATAAATGACCAAGAATAGTGTTTTTGTCTCATTAGTTTAACTGGATTCTCTTTATCTACTTTCAGGAATTGTGTGAAAATCTGATGTTTTAGGTCATATTTATGCAGAAGTTATAGATAATTCTAAACGGTTCACAAATTTCAAGCACCTCTGTAGATTGCCTCTTCTGAAGAAGTGCCACATTGAGTCTCTTTTGTGCTTCTGAAGTTATGTGGCAAAAGGATGTAGGGTCAGATGAGACCAAGATCAAACCAAACCAAACTTAGCACTCCCTCTGCTGGACAGCAGAAGACAGTCAGGTGGTTCATATTCCAGAATGACAACAAGCAAAATAAATAAATAAACAAAACTTCAGTGACTTAATGATAAGAAAGTGAATGTCCTTGAGTGGCCAAGTCCTAGACCTGACCTACAGTACTGTGCAAAAGTCTTAGGCTACTATTATATTAAATATGCCATTGTTTTAGCAATATATAATTATTTTTCAGTATCTTAATTAGAATACAACCAAAAAATACAGTACGTTTGACAAAAATCAGAAAAACAGCTTCTATAGGCTACAGTGACAGTATTTAGTGTGACCTCCCCTTACACTTGAGCAATCTGGCAGCTTCATCGGGATGTCAAGTTGACCTTTCTACAATTTGAATAAGCTTGATTAGGAATGGTCTTTTTGGAAGGATAACGGCCAAGAAACCACTTTTTCAGAACATGATCAGGGTGAAAAGGCTATGATGTGCTACAGCTCACCAAGACTGGAATGAATATCAGTAGGAAATAGTATTATGGGGTGACCAAGTTTTGGGTTCAATCATTATACCATTGCTAAAACAACAAATCTAATGGTGGCCTAAGACTTTTGCACAGTGGTGTATATCCAACAGAAAATCAGTGGATGGACTTGAAGAGAGCAGTCCATTGCTGCTCACCACGACATTTGACAGAACATGAACAATTCTGCAAGGAAGAATGGTCAAATATTCCCTAGTCAGACATTTGCAAACAGACTGAAGGCAGTAACTAAATCAAAATTTGGTTCTACAAATTATTAAATGTAGGGGACTGATCGCTTGTCCAACCATGTTGTTCCAGTTTCTTATTTTTTTTATTATTGTTTAGAACTGTTGCCTTTTTCTCGATACTTAAGGATTGTAAGGCAAGGCGTTCTGTAGTCTGTAACATCTGGATGAGACGTGTTTTAGGTATGTCTAACATTTACCTAAACATTTGTTTACAGAGTTTCCAACAAATTCCCTGGAAATGACAGCAGTTGCAAACATCTTCGATGTCAATGGTGATGGATTTATCGACTACTATGAGTTTGTGAGTGCACTCCATCCGAGCAGAGATCCTTACAGAAGAACAATTGATGTAGACCAAATCAATGAAGAGGTAAATATTAGAAACATATTTCATTTGTGACTCAAGCAATGTTTTTATTGCTCATAAAATGTCATGAAATGTGGTCACATCTTCATCCATGTCATAATAGACAAATGAATTCTACCTAACCTAATACCACAGAAGCAAATGTCTTTAATGAACACATTTACAAATTATTCATCATGAAGTCTGGAAAGGTGAACCTCTGAGCTAAAATTGTCCAAATACAGTGGGGCAAAAAAGTATTTAGTCAACCACTGATTGTGCAAGTTCTCCTACTTAGAAAGATGAGAGAGGTCTGTAATTTTCATCATAGGTACACATGGTGGCAAATAAGTATTTGGTCACCCACAAAAAAGCAAGATTTCTGGCTCTCACAGACCTGTAACTGCTTCTTTAAGAAGCTCTTCTGTCCTGCACTCATTACCTGTATTAATGGCACCTGTTTGACCTCGTTATCTGTATAAAAGACACCTGTCCACAGTCTCAAACAGTCAGACTCCAAACTCAACCATGGCCAAGACCAAAGAGCTGTTGAAGGACACCAGGAAGAAAATAATAAATTCTGAGTTGCGCCATACCTACTCATGAAGCATGGGGGTGGAAACATCATGCTTTGGGGCTGTTTTTCTGCAAAGGGGACAGGAACGACTGATCTGTGTTTAAGGGAAGAATGAAAAACGAGGCCATGTATTGTGAGATTTGTAAGCCAAACCCCTCTTCCATCTGTGAGAGCATTGAAGATGGAACGTGGCTGGGTCTTCCAGCATGACAATGATCCCAACACACCCACTGGGGCCACGAAGGAGTGGCTCCGTAAAAAGCATTTCAAGGTCCTGGAGTGGCCTAGCCAGTCTCCCAGACCTCAACCCCATAGAACATTTAGAGGGAGTTGAAAGTCCGTGTTGCCCCAAAACAATCACTGCTCTAGAGAAGATCTGCATGGAAGCAATGGGTCAAAATACCAGCTAGTGTGTGCAAACCTGGTGAAAGACTTACAGGAACGTTTGACCTCTGTCATTGCCCAACAAAGGTTATGTTACAAAGTATTTTAGTTGAACCACATTTATTGACCAAATACTTATTTTTCACCATAATTTACAATAAATTTCTTTAAAAAAAATCCTTACAATGTGATTTCCTGGATATTTTTCTCATTTTGTCTCTCATAATTGAAGTGTACCTATTGATGAAAATTAAGACCCTCTCATATTTCTAAGTAGGAGAACTTGCACAATCAGTGGGCTGACTAATAAAATACTTTTTTCCCACTGTATAAGGCATTCCACTGAATAAGATGAATGTCCAGGTTATAGAGGCGGCTTTGTTTCCAGACTGACTTCCTCAAGGTCTAGCTTTGCTTTGTTAACAGTATACTTACTAATGATCTTTTACGCATTGCTGACTCTGGTTATTGATCTTTTTTTTCCGGGGTTTTTTTGGACTTGACTGACACATTTGATACTGTGAATCAGGATATACTCATTGAGCGTTTGAAATAGTGTTGGTATTAAGAAATTGGAATGCTATCCCATTCAATGTTAGGCATGCTTCATCTGTGTCTGTTTTTAAAGCTGAGTTTAAAACATATTACTATCAACTAGTGGTTTTATCATTTTTATTCAGACAAGTTGTTTTTGGGTTGTGTAAAGCTGAGATGCACTGTGTTTGTCTGTTTGTAAGCTACTCGTGTTAATTTGTTTCATTATACACTACCAGTCAAAAGTTTGGACACCTTCTCACCCAGTGTTTTTCTTTATTTTTTTAATGTTTTCTACATTGTAGAATAATATTGAAGACTTCAGAACTATGAGGGAACACATATGGAATCTTGTAGTAAACAAAGTGCTAAACAAACCAGAATAAGTTTTATACTTTAGATTCTGTTTCAGCCATACAGCCAACAGCCAACAGAGCTGATGGTCACAAACACATTAAGAAGGCATGAAAGTCCTCAAGTTAACTCTTGATAATGCCCACCTCAATGTCCACCTGTTAATTGAAACCCTTTCCAATTGATTACCTTGTAAAGCCGATTGAGAGAATGCCGAGAGCGTGCAAAGCTGTCATCAAAGCAAACGGTGGCTACTTTGGAAAATCTGAAGTACTGTGGACTGTGGTAACCTAGTGGTTAAGGTACTGGACTCTCGACCAGAAGGTCCAGGGTTCAAATCCCACCTCTGCCAAGCTGCCACTGTTGGGTCCTTGAGCAAGACCCTTAACCCACAATTGCTTGGATTGTAAGACTGTACCAATTGTAAGTCGCTCTGGATAAGGGCGTCTGCTAAATGCTGTAAATGTAAATGTAAATGAATTATAGGAGGTTGGGTCCCTTTTTGAGTCTTGGTCCTCCCTTGGGAGTTTTTCCTTGCCACTGTCGCCCTAGGCTTGCTCAATTTGGGAATGGACGTAGTTATTAGGAGATAATCTAAACTTGTAAAGTTGCTTTGAGACAATGCTCCATTGTGAAAAGCGCTATATAAATAGATCTGACTTGACTTAAAACATATTGTAGTTTGTCACTTTTTTGTTTTTGTGTTCCTTCATAGTCTTGATGTTTTCAATATTAATATTAAATGTAGAAAATAATAAAAATAAAGAAAAAACATTAAATGTGTCCAAGGTGTGTCCAAACTTTTGACTGGTACTGTATGTTAATCATGAAGCTCTTTGGTTTTAAAATGTTCTATATGAATAAAATTGGCTTGCCTACCTACTTACTGAAGCAAAATCTCATCCTATCAAAACAACTTTTAAAGGGAAGGAAGCATTCTTTTGTATCCGGTTAGGGCTAAGCCAAAACTTGCCTCAGGGATGACGGAACAAGGAAATGACAAACAAAGCTCAAGGCACCAGCAGCACTGAAGGCTCGGAAAACGGAGCTTACAGTGTGATACAGAAAATACAATACTCAAAAGTACCAGCATAGGCCAAAAACAGAATAAGACTCATTCTGAAACAGTGCCAGTGTCACCAACTAAATGATCAGAGACGCCAGCTTAAATGCTGTTCTCTGATGAGTGGAAATCCGACACAGTTGTCAATACTCCGGTGAGTTGGACTGCCTGTTGTGCTTCGCAGTGTCAGGCGGCACCATGGAGGCTAGGAATGTCGAGGGTGGAGGCACCCTATCCAGGCTGGGAATTAAACCATTGATATTTGAAAGTGTGAGGTGTCAACAGCAACCACTGTGCTGCCTAAGAGCACAACATGCAGGGTTGAAATATTATTTATACTAGTTTTTGAATATAAATGTTTCACATACTTTTTGCAGTTGGACTATGCATCATATTAAAATATGTTAAAAAATACATGAGCAGAAACTTGGTTTGAAAGTTTGTCTATTATCAGACCACATTTTACATTACATTTATGTCATTTAGCAGACGCCCTTATCCAGAGCGATGTACAATTGATAGTCTTACAATCCAAGCAATTGTGGGTTAAGGGGGGGGGTCAAGGAACCACCAGCAGCAGCTTGGTAGAGGTGGAATTTGAACCGTGGACATTCTGGTCCAGAGTTTAGTACCTTAACCGCTAGGCCACCATAGTCCGACCACAATTTATGAGTGACTACAGAAATGCAGCAAGTTATTCCTAATGTTTCCCAGACTTTTACATGTAGCCAATAGAATTATTAAAGTAATTCCACTTTTTCTCAGGTGAGCCGCCAAGTTTCTCAGTGCAGCTGCCCAAAGAGGTTTCAGGTGGAGCAGATTAGCGCGAACCGATACAGGGTGAGAGGAGAATCATGAGATGGAATTGACTTATGATATACTTTCTGTTACGATGAACTGAAATGATGTCTTCGTCTACAGTTTGGAGACTCTCAGCAATTAAGAATGGTGCGTATTTTACGAAGCACACTCATGGTTCGGGTCGGTGGTGGATGGACAGCCCTGGATGAGTTTCTGGTCAAGAACGACCCATGCAGAGGTAAATAAAGCATTATACTTCTCCACGAAAACACTGAAGCGCACTGAAACATTTACAGGAGCAGCTGAAAAATGTCTTTTCTTAAACAGTAAAGGGTCGGACCAACCTGAAGATTAAGGAGAAGTACCTGTCACCTCAGTCGCTTTCAACATCGGGATGTAGAGGGAACAAGGGTCTGGCGGTCAGCAGGTCAAACTCCAGTCTGAGTTTGTACAGCAGTGCCTCTGCTCCCAGCAGTCCTTTAACAAGAAAGGTCAGTTCATTTTATATTTAGATAAAACAACATTTGGTGTGAATTTTGGATCGTAGAAATTCAATTGTAAGCTGTCTATCAGGACTGTCAGCAAATTTAGATTTAGTTTTAGTCACAAACTGCAGTAGCTATAATATTAATGACATTAATAATAATAGTAATAGCAATGATGATCAAATTTAATAATAACAATATTAATTATGTAACCTTGTTAATAAAAATAATAATAATAATAATATTTCATGATGATGATCATCATTATTATAATTACTGTTATACAATTATACATTTATATTAACAACAGCAATAATAATAATAATAATAATAAAATCGTTACTATATTACAGTTGTTATCATTTTCAAAGAGTGTTTGAATTGTGTTTTTATTATTTTTATTGTTGGTATTATCATCGTCATTACTGTCATCATCATTATTTTATTTATTATCACAATTACAGTAGAAGCAAAAGTAATACTACTGCTAATTATAATAATAATAATTGTTACATTAACATTGACATTTACAGCATTTAGCAGACGCCCTTATCCAGAGCGACTTACAGTTGGTACAGTCTTACAATCCAAGCAATTGTGGGTTAAGGGCCTTGCTCAAGGACCCAACAGTGGCAGCTTGGCAGAGGTGGGATTTGAACCCTGGACCTTCTGGTCCATAGTCCAGTACCTTACCCGCTAGGCTACCACAGTCCCACAGTCAATTGTTATTATTAATAATAATATTATTATTGTAGCTGCTGCTTTCATTATTAGTTACTCATTCACGTTACTTACCCACTTAATCCAGTTCCACGGGATCCACACACAAACCATCTACGTTTGTTTAATAAAAGATTCTGCTGGAATCTGCACTGTTACATCTGTCATTACCATAACAGCTAATGTTTCTGGAAATGTAATATATGGGTTAAGTATTTTAATTACATAAATATAAGGGTAATAACCTTATCGGACATATATATATATGATCAGAGATTGGTCAAACCTGTCATTGGTTATGCCTGCTGTCTGCTTAATAACAGCACCTATTGTGTTAGGTAAGGGTTCCACCAGGGTCTCAAGCTTCCATGCTTCCACTAAATGGGTGTGAATTCAGAAAATGTTTCAGGTAATCACACAAGCTTTGGGGTCTAATTGAAGTCTGATGATTTTACTGACCAGTATTGCTAACGCTAGAGACTGATGTCCTTTTGCCACTCTGAAGTCCTTTTTGACTCATTTTGCCCAACATTATCTGTTGAAACTGCGCACTGCACTGACACACAAGCGACTGTACTACGTACACACCAGGTACAGTGCTTTATATAAAATAGGGAGCATATTTCAAACATATTTCACTGTTCAATTTTATCTGTAGCCTTAGAATCTACAAAATAAGGATGCATTGTATGCACTCTCCAGCTAATTGTTGTATGCTTTTTCAGACTCTGTTACGCAGAAGTTTTTCGGGGGATCGGTGCATTAGACCCAGGAGCTCTATAGCAGCATTGGGGACGGACCAGTTCTCTACAGCAGGAGATGATTCTCCCTCACCCACAGGTTTGTGAGCTAGTCAGTGACACAGTGAAGTTTACACTAGGTAATTTCATGAAAATCTTTTGTATCCGGTTAGGGCTAAGCCACATAAAAATGCATATGTATAAATCCACCCTGAGATGCAGTGATATCCAGTTTGAATGTGATTGCTCCAACCACTTCAAGGGATGACTTGCCTGACTACTAAAACCCAGATAATACTTTATGACATAGCACTTCATCTATCTATCTATCTATCTATCTATCTATAGTGGTGCTTGAAAGTTTGTGGACCCTTTAGAATTTCCTAGATTTCTGCATAAATTTGACTTAAAACATCATCAGATTTTCACACAAGTCCTAAAAGCAGATAAAGAGAACCCAGTTAAAACCCAGGAAAATGATCCAATATTACATATTAGTGAGTGACAAAAGTATGTGAACCTCTAGGATTAGCAGTTCATTTGAAGGGGAAATTAGTCAGGTGTTTTCAATCACCTGAAACTACTGAAAGCAAAGGTTCACATACTTTTGCCACTCACTAATATGTAATATTAGATAATTTTCCTCAATAAATAAATGACCAAGCATAATATTTTTGTCTCATTTGTTTAACTGGGTTCTCTTGATCTACTTTTAGGTCTTGTGTGAAAATCTGATGATGTTTTAAGTCATATTTATGCAGAAATATAGAAAATTCTAATGGGTTCACAACCTTTCAAGCACCACTGTCTATCTATCTATCTGTCTGTCTATATACTGTGCAAAAGTCTTAAGTTGTTGCTTTAACAATGGTATAATGACCGTTATAATTATTTCTCAATCTCTTTATTAAGATAGAAACAGACAATACAGGAACTATGTACACAACATTTAAAAAACATAAGTTTCAGAACAAAATGGCTTCTGCAAGCAAAAGGCAGTATTTAGTATGAAAAGGTTCTTGAAAAAAGTGGTTTCTTGGCTGCTACCCTCCCAAGAAGACTGTAAAAGTGTCAACTTTGCATCCCAATGAAGCTGCCTTGTGCTGGGGAGGGCGCACTAATTACTCACCACTGTAACCTATAGATGATGGGGGTCTTTTGTTTTTTTTAATACTGAATACCCATTTCCTGTATTATCTGGCTGTATTATAATGTAGACACTGAGAAATAAGTACATATGGTCATTGTCATTGCTGGTGGCCTAAGACATTCGCACAGTACAATGTGTATCACTAAACTATACTTTGAATGGCCACTTTCCTTCAATTCATTATGGCATTTAGTGTGAAAATCTTACTGCAGGAACGTTGACCTTATTTAGGCTGTGCCTCTGAAATGATTAAATCCAACTTGATAAAGCTTACCTAATCAAATCTGTTGGACCATGTTACCTTTGTACACCACAGAAGAAGCTGAGAGAGCTCCAACATGACTCTACCCCCTGCTTCCACCATGTACAAGCAACAGGAAGCAGGATCCTAATTACAGGGAGGTCCAGAAGAAGAACAGGCCTCGGCTCAGAGGTCCTACTATCCAAATCCCACGCTCACCCATCGCACACTCACCCTGGATGTTAAGTTTCTCCAAATGCAGCGAGGTTCATGTTTCAGTGCTCGAGGTGTGGTGAGACTTTACTCCACGAGCCGGGAATTACATATCTTATGGCACACCAGGTGTCCTCAGATTTATTTATTGACTTTCCATTGTTTTTACTATATATCCTGCACTCTCAGTCTCTGACCTGGGAGATCTGAAGTGTTCTGCATGGGTATGAACTGCATGAAGCCTGTGCTCTCGCAAATGCAGCTTTAAAAATGCTCTGTACTAAGCAATATGCATAAAGAGGCCCGTTTCTGAGGGTGTGAGTAATGCTGATGCCTTTCTGGATACGCAACCAAAAGACACAGACCTTGTAACTGCCTTAAGGCTTGAATTAATGTATTATGTCCAGTATACTGCATTTATACTGATTTTTGTAATTGTGATTGTAGAAATTCAGGATTGCTTTCAGGCTGGTTGTCCTGGAAGTGTGTTTCTGCCAAAGCAGAAGAAAACAATCCAGTTTAGGTTCTTATGATGAGATATTATGTTGTTATTAATAGATATTTTAGAGGTACACCTCCTTGTTTCTGCTCTCATTTTCCATTTTGTCAGTTCTTCTTACCATATAGACGCACTGTAGTCCAGTTTCTTTACATACTTTGTTCCCTAAGGGTCAGGTCAGCAGTGCTGCTGGAGTTCTCTCACTGTATTAGACACCTCTACTGTATTGATCCACCTTGTAGATGTAAAGTCAGAGACAGCAGCTCTTCTGTTGTTGCACAGTTTGTGTTAGTCATCCTCTATGATACAGGATGCTGGTGGCTGGACATTTTTGGCTGGTGGACTATTTTTAGTCCTACAGTGACACTGAGGTGTTTAAAACTCCAGCAGCACTGCTGTGTCTGATCCACTCATACCAGCACAACACACACTAACCACCACCACCACATCTGTGTCACTGCAGTGCCGAAGGATCCACCACCCAAATAGTACCTGATCTGTGCTGGTCCTGTGGGGTTACTGACAAAGAGCAAGGGGCCGAACAACGTATCTAGGGAAACGTATGGACTACAGTCTGTTATTGTAGAACTACAAAGTTCTTGTATATGGTGACAAAGTGGCCCAAATGCATTGATTACTGTAAATTGATATTGACTTGAGTGTATATATGACTAGTCGTGATGAAACCTTGTGTCTGTCGCTGAAATGGCCACTGGTGCTGATAACGAGGTGAAATAAATAAACAAAAATGTATAAGATCAGATTTGGGCCACTTTTACCTGCTCTCTAAACGTAGCTAGATATTTGTCAATCAGCTGAGCATGCTTTGGGTAATATCTGAGGTTCAGCTGCAGACAAGAACCAAATTTTATCGACATAATATCTCGTAATAACTGAGATCTTTTCATTCAGCTTGGCAGCAATACGCTTTCGTAAGTTGGTCTCAAGCAAAGGTTCATTAGTTAGACACCGAACATCCAAAAGAAATGATGTATATTGTTTTGCTGTGTGTCTAGCTTGCATTATGATCTTCCTGGTGTAAATATTTCATCTTTTTTCACAAGTAGCATTGTATATACAGTAATTTGATTTTGAACAATCAGGTCGACTGTATCTGTTTCCCTATGAGGATATGAAAGTGTAGGTCTCCATGAGATTAGCAAAAAAACAAACAAACCGAATGCATTTTTATTTGAAGCTTGCAGTTGTCTGCCTTAAATACATACGTGAATGTAATGATTTGAAGGTCTTGGTTGTGGTCATTCTGTCTTGTTTCATGGCATGTGTAGGGATGCACAATACTTATGCTCTCACACGAAGCAGTTTTGGCACAGTGAAGTCGTCTGGCGTGTGTTATTTGCGAGAAAAGTTTTTGAAATTTGAATCATCTGAGGTACAGTACTCTCAAATTTGGCCTGATTTTTATTCTAGTCATCCGTAACACATTATGTTTGGAAGAACACACTTAGGGGGTCACTCCTAGTCTGCGTCACAACCCCGAACGCAGTCCCCGAGTGGGCCCAGACCTTGCACCGGACCCTGGTCTATCTACCGGACCTGGGGATGCCACATAACCAGCAGAATCCAGCGAAGCTCAGCATTGCTCTGCCACTGAGCCAAGTCTGTTCTAATATGGCCTTTGGGAGTTACATTGTTTCCCCCAATTCAGCCAAGCAAGATAGACCAAGAGGGTGTGGCACCTGAAGGACCAAGAGAAGGATCCGGTGCTAGAATAGCGAGGGCACAGAGAAGGAACCCAAAAGACGTTTGGAGGATAGAGGGAGTTTTTTAATTATGAGCTCATCCACTTCATTTGTGTTTTAAGCATTTAGCTACCATCCAGGCAAATGGTAGTAAAAATGGGGTAACTCTCAGCCAAACCACTATTCGAATTCCCACTATGAGATATTTTAATCCCCTAACCAACTGTAACAGATAACAATTGGGAAAATTTTGGAAGCAGATGGTGTTCTGAATCATGTCTTGGCTCTACCTACGCTTCTATCAGTGAGTAAATTTCATTTTATTCAATAGTTTATGGATGTTTTTTTCTGTTGCAGTGTTTTAGCACTATGCACATGCATGTGATGGTACACATGATAAGTGAAACCCTGCTCACATCAGATAGGCAAAGCCCCTCCCGAGTTGCAAATAGCAGACACAAGGGTCAATCAGAAAGTCCAATATTATGATTCTGTACATTTACATTTACAGCATTTAGCAGACGCCCTTATCCAGAGCGACTTACAGTTGATACAGTCTTACAATCCAGGTTAAGGGTCTTGCTCAAGGACCCAACAGTGGCAGCTTGGCAGAGGTGGGATTTGAACCCTGGACCTTTTGGTCCATAGTCCAGTACCTTAACCACTAGGCTACCACAGTTCCCACTGTACACATTGAATTCAGGAGGTGTTTTGTAGAAACAGAAATGCTAGAGAGTTTTTTAATAGGAAATAATGGAAATAGACTTAATTCATTCATCCATTAATCCTAGTCAGGGTCACGGGGAAGCCGGTGCCTTGCCAGCGACACAGGGCACAAGACAGGAACGACCATAGACAGGATGCCACTCCATCGTAGGGCCCATACACATACTAAGGGCAATTTAGATACACCAATTAACTTAACACACATATCATTGGAATGTGGGAGGAATCTGGAGTACCAGAGTTAACCCATGTGGGCATAGGGAGGACAAGCAAACTCCACACAGGTGCCCGGGGTCGGGATCAAATCGGGGATCTCAGAGATATGAAGCGACAGTGCTAACCAGTGCACCATCATGCTGCCCTAGAAATAGACAGCCTTGTAGAATAAATAAGTCCTTTAAATATTGTAGTTCAAAATATCTGTCATGGACGAAGACTTACTAAAAAGGTAAGCTTCTATAGTCTCTGAGCAGTAACAGAAAATACTCAGAACTCATCCGAGAGCATGTGACATTTAAAAACTCGTCCTCACCAAGCTTAAAATGTGACAAATGTCCCGCCAGTAATGAAATTCTAACCGCTAAGCTGCCATGATTCAGGCCATTGGTAGGTGGCACTTTAATCCTATTTTAAACTTGCAACATCGGATGATGTACAGCCCCTGTCTGTTATGAGAGACGTTATATAAGGAGGAGACTGGTCACTGGGTGAACTATGAATGGGACTGTAGTACAGAAGCCCCACCCTGTCTTTAGAAAGAACCAAACGGAATATTAATAAGTGTGTGGGAGCAAACCATGAAACAGACGTGGGTGAGATAATTCTTGTTCTAGAATTCTACAGTTGAAATGAGCAAATAAGGTCATGGAGAGCTTTAGTAAAAAAAATAAAACCTTGAATTCAATTTAGTATTTTACTGGTAACCAGTGCTGGGAGGCCAGTACAGATAAGATGTGCTCCTCATGTACGTGATGAGTGACTGACAGTTTCTGGGGTCATATTGTCAATACAAGAGGAAATAAAACCTGATTAACTGTTTCCAATATTGTAAATGACAAGATATATAAAATGTGTACACCTTTTTTTTGCAACTACCCTGTTGGCGTGATGAATAAGCAGCCTGTTGTACATTTAAATATGGATTTCATTAAACATTTTCTTTTCAAAAAACACTTTATTTTGGGGACATCGGAAGATTATGACCTTCACACAGATGATGAGAAAGCAATAACAAGTTTGTTGTGCTGTGTGACTGCATACTGCTAGAGATATATCAGTGGAAAACCTTGGTGCAGATGGGACCAAGCCAAAATCCTAGGACATGAAGTTCTGGTCTTCAGCAGAAACATAAACATGGTGTAAAGTTACTACTTAAGAATGTATCTAACAAAATGCCAGAACTAAACTGAGGCATCAGATCTACTAAAAGTTTTCAGAAGAAAAGGTTGTACTTCAGCAAGGTACATTAACTTCACTGTTATCTGAAAAAAAGCAATCCAGATTTGCCCTGATTAAAAAAATAAACCCTGAACCTTTGTTTAAGCTGTTTGAAGATTGAATTCCAACAAAACCTTCCTGGTGAGCTGCCCTTCTCTTTGCGTCATAAGAGCAGCTGTGTTCCCTGTGTAAACACGTACAGTGGTGCTTAAAAGTAGATTTTTCTACATTTCTGCATAGATATGATCTGAACATCAAATTTTACACAAGATCTAACAATAAAAATATTATACTTATTCATTTACATTGGAAAATATTACGTATCTGTAATATATACAGTACATATCCAGTAACTGCTGATCAGTCCTGCACCAGTTGGTGAGCTTTCTCACATGAACTGCTTCCATAACATTGGATTGGAATAAAGTCAAAACTAAAGGTGATAAGTAACGAAACACAGGTCCTTTTCTTTTTTTTACAGATATCTGTACTTGATTATTTCTGTAAGTTAATACGTTTCATTTTTACTTACTACATTTCAAAAGAAAATTCTGTACTTTTTACTCAGCTTTTATGAATCTATTTATTTTTCCTATTCTATTCAGGAACCTGATCAAGCACAAATCTTAAGACGCTGCAATTGGCGTGAGGGATGTGATAGATTTATGAGATCATAGAGACACTCAGATGACTCAAATTTCAGAGAATACTGCAACAACGGAAGTGTCTGCTCAAGCACCATTTAGAAAATCAATTTTTGACATCTGACAGTCATAATCATCCACAAATGCATCGCAATGCATCTAAGAATACATTTTGTTTCCCCCACCCGTACTTTCTCAACCACAGGCTTCACTCAGTGTCATGTTTTTTTATTGGCTCAGACACAGGTAATTCCTGACTCTGAGCTACTGGCCTCAGCTGGTTGTTTGTTCATTTAATTTATTTAACATCGCTTTCAGCATCAATGGCCATTTAATGACCGATACAAGGAACATCGAAACTAGTCATACATACTCAATTAAATACTCAATACTCAATAAAACTCAAGCAAGTCTTTGGACTGTGGGAGGAAACCAGTGCACCCGGAGTAAACCCACGCAGATACGAGGAGGACATGCCAACTCCACACAGCAGAGTCTGAGGTCAGGATTAAACCGGGGATCTGGGAGCTGCGAGTGCTGACTGCTGCACCGCTGTGCCACTGACCTCATAGCAGATAAATTAGCATATTTAATAGTAGGTTTGGATTTTGTGTGTGTAGGACAATCTGAATCATGATCTTTAGCTTCTGTCCAAACCACAGGAATGGCATATAGGGTGAATATTTTGTAATGTTTTGCATTAATAAGTTCAGAAAGAGTTTGTGCTGTTTATGCAATTACTTGGCAAAATAGAGTAATTCTTGAATTGGGCTCTTTTTAAATAATAATTCCTGATCACAGCATTCTTGTGAGTTCAGGTTTTAATAGTATGATGTGTGTTTTTCTCCTGGCTGTTAGACTGGCATGTCCTGTGTTTTATCTAACATACACTACTCATAGGGTGTGTTAGGTTGGGGGATGTGAGCAGTGCGTCAATTCCCCAAAGTTGAAATTAAACCTATGCCACCGTTTTACCATCTTAACTTTTGAAAAATAAAATGAGTAATAATTGTTTTAGTTATTTAGGGTATTTAATAAAATTTCCCCAAAGAAAGACTCCGGTTTCTCCCTTGAATGAAGACATGCTCTCTATCTCTCTGGAAATAATCACCGGTAAGCACATTTTCTCCTTTACATAACTACATTAATTAGAGTCTCTCAATCAACAACTGTTTAGTAACAATAAAATACTGAAGTTATGCATTTAACAATTACTACAGCTTTGCTTGATAGTATTTATTACTCATTTCCCTACAGGTTTTACCCACTGGCAACGGTTACAACTAAAAATGACCATATCCCCAATCAATCAGTTAATAAAGGTTTTGCAACACAAGTGTCTGTTTTTCTTTGTATTTAACCTATTTAAAATTACCAAAAGGTTGTTAAATCCGATGACTTCCTATGGTGCCTGAGAACTGCTCCGTCACAGGATGTAAAATTTGCCCCAAGTCAAAAATCACCCTTTATTGGTAGATGGGCTTTCAGCACAACTCTTACAGTGGGGAAAATAAGTATTTGATACACTGCCGATTTTGCAAGTTTTCCCACCTACAAAGAATGGAGAGGTCTGTAATTTTTATCGCAGGTACACTTCAACTGTGAGAGACAGAATCTAAAAAAAATAAATAAATCCAGAAAAATCACATTGGATGATTTTGAAATAATCAATTTGCATTTTATTGCATGAAATAAGTATTTGATACAACAGAAAAACAAAACTTACTATTTGGTACAGAAACATTTGTTTGCAATTACAGAGGTCAGATGCTTCCTGTAGTTCTTGACCAGGTTTGCACACACTGCAGCAGGGATTGTGGCCCACTCCTCCATACAGATCTTCTCCAGATCTTTAAAGTTTTGGGGTTGTCGCTGGGCAACACGGCGTTTCAACTCCCTCCAAAGATTTTCTATTGGGTTCAGGTCTGGAGACTGACTAGGCCACTCCAGGACCATGATATGCTTCTTACGGAGCCACTCCTTAGCTGCCCTGGCTGTGTTTTGGGTCATTGTCATGCTGGAAGACCCAGCCACGACCCATCTTCAGTGTTCTTACTGAGGAAAGGAGGTTGTTGGCCAAAATCTCACGATACATGACCCCATCCATCCTCCCTTCAATACGGTGCAGTCGTCCTGTCCCCTTTGCAGAAAAACAACCTCAAAGTATGATGTTTCCACCCCCATGCTTCACGGTTGGGACAGTGTTCTTGGGGTTGTACGCATCCTTCTTCCTCCTCCAAACACGACGAGTGGAGTTGATACCAAAAAGCTCTATTTTGGTCTCATCTGACCACATGACCTTCTCCCATCCCTCCTCCGGATCATGCAGATGGTCATTGGCGAACTTCAAACGGGCCTGGACATGGGCTGGCATGAGCAGGGGGACCTTGCATGCCCTGCAGGATTTTAATCAATGACAGCATAGTGTGTTACTAACAATAATCTTTGAGACTGTGGTCCCAGCTCTCTTCAGGTCATTAACCACGGCCTCCCGTGTAGTTCTGGGCTGATTCCTGACCTTTCTCAGAATCATTCTTACCCCATGAGGTGAGATCTTGCAATGGAGCCCCAGACCAAGGAAGATTGACAGTCATCTTGTGTTTCTTCATTTTCAAATAATTGCACCAGCAGTTGTTGCCTTCTCATCGAGCTGCTTGTCTATTGTCCTGTAGCCCATCCCAGCCTTGTGCAGGTCTACAATTTTGTCCCTGGTGTCCTTAGACAGCTCTTTGGTCTTGGCCATGGTGGAGCGGTTGGAATGTGATTGATTGAGTGTGTGGACATGTCTTTTATACAGGTAACGAGTTCAAACAGGTGCAGTTAATACAGGTAATGGGTGCAGAATAGGAGGGCTTCTTAAAGAAAAACTAACAGGTCTGTGAGAGCCAGAATTCTTGCTGGCTGGTAGGTGATCAAATACTTATCTCATGCAATAAAATGCAAATTAATTACTTACAAATCATACAATGTGATTATCTGGATTTGAAGTGTACCTACGATAAAGATTACACATCTCTTACATTCTTTGTAGGTGGGAAAACCTGCCAAATCGGCAGTGCATCAAATACTTATTTTCCCCACTGTAGATACACAAAAGCAAAACTTTTCTGGAGCTGGAGGAACATATGGGCTGCTGGTGCTCTGACAGGAACGTTAGTTCAAAATGTGAGCTACAGTGTAAGGTTTCCTGTAACTTCTAAGACTGCTTATTCACAAAAATACACACTGTTCCTGGTTGGGGAAAGCTTGAGTGAGACATGAATAGACAGGAGTGTGGGAGGAGTCTTCTGACATCACAATACCGCATGATCTCTGATTTCGTCATGGCTGACGGGGTGGGCTGAGCACATGGCTGAGTGAGTGCCCATTGGAGGGCTGGAGAGTGGCATAGAAATGCTAACGCCTGCGCAGAGCTGAACCATCAGGTGGACAGACAGAGAGCTGAAACGAGCTAGCTGATGTAACTGAAAGCAGAGGGTTTGAAGTGTGCTGAGTGAGATTACATCCAATAGGGAACGGCATGAGGTAGGTGGTATGGTTCTGTGCGGTTGTGTGTACTGTCTGCTGCCAGGTGATGAAAGGTCAGCCAAGGACGCTGGGGAGTTAAATCCCATTATGTAGAGAAATACACTAGAGACTGTGTGAATACCTTCGAGAGCAAGAAGGAAGTTGGAATAGTGCTTACAAGAAGGAAGTGCTTACGATTATGTGATGTAGCTCTGCTTTATTTAGTAGCTGGTGTAGTATTCTGCATGTTAATAGACTTGATGGTAAACTTGTGTATATGGTCAGGTGTAGGTCAGTGGGGGGGGGTGTGGGAAAGGTTGTACGACTTCTTCCCGGCCACAGATTCCAGATCCTAGACGCAGGACAAAGTTTTCTGAAATTGTTCTTTACTACATTTACATTTACAGCATTTAGCAGACGCCCTTATCCAGAGCGACAATTGGTACAGTCTTACAATCCAAGCAATTGTGGGTTAAGGGTCTTGCTCAAGGACCCAACAGTGGACCCTACCCAGCTTGGCAGAGGTAGGATTTGAACCCTTGATCTTTTGGTCCATAGTCCAGTACCTTATCCACTAGGCTACCACAGTCCAGAAGCAAAGGAACTGCTGGGATTTGAACCCAGGATCTCCTGTTTACAGGCAAGTTACTGTGATTGGTTGTGTCACTGATCCGTATGGTTTAAAATAATAGTTCAATACTTGTACGAAAAGAATTTTTGTACTGTAACTATAACAATCTGTTAAATATACAGTGGTACCTCGGTTGTTGGGCCATTTTGACTAGAAAAATTTGTCTCGGTTCTTGTCCTTCGCTCAATACTCGGCGCACTTGTTTAAACCTGTATGAGTCGAGCTGTGCGACTCGTTTCAGCCGAATCTCGATTCGTGATCCACGAGTCACGATTCAGTACACAGTGATCCAGGTGCACAATAGCTCTCAGAGAAGACCTCCACTATTTTTATCGTGTTTTTCTTTGTTCTTTCTTTTTACATGGATTCTAAAAGGGTTAGCTTAAGAGAACCAACCAAAAGCAAAGCTCCAGACCACAGGCCACATTTAGCATAGCAGCTGTGCTAGCGCCCAAAGTTCATCAATAGAGTGTTTTGATTTTACTTTTCACTTCAATCGCTTACTCACTAAAGAGATTTTTCAACACGTTATTATAAAATAAGTTTTGTGTTAATGCTTTTGGCCAACTGTCTATAGACCGTTCTACCAAACACTTGTTAAACTCTGGGGAAAATTCGCTCGGTACTTGTCGTTTTCAGTTCTCGACAAGACTTCTGAAACAAGAACCGAGGTACCACTGTATTGCTTTTGAAATTGGAAAAATGCTTTTTTAACCAGGAATAATTTCATCATCCAGAACCCAGCCAACCAAACATCAATAAAAACAATCCAATAGGACGTTATGTATGACTAATGAAGACATGTAATAATAAAAATTGCTATAACATTACATAATTTAACATAACATACAATAATAATAGCATTATTATTTTAATCCTTATTTACTGAATCAGACAATTCATGACTCAAGAAGTCAAATGCGTTCAAATGACTTAGGATTTTTTTCATGCCATCATATAATTTTAGGGACTTCTGTATAATGCCCAATCTTTTTTTACTAACATACCAAATTTTCTCATAAGAGTTATTTTTACTGATAAAATATTTTTTAAATATAATATTCTGTTGGCTCTTAAGTGGTACAGCGGTTTAACATGGCAGCCTACCACTGCAGTGTCCCTGCTACCTGTCCCTGGTGCATGCCCCAGCAGAGCTTTCCAACCAGCAGAGGCTCCAGTGTGGACTTCTCTGGATGGATCCCAGACTCTCATGACACGGATCAAGATAAGGGAGTGTGAAAAAATACTTTAATTGGCAGAACCTATGTGAAGTACAGAGGAAATGCTGTATACACTTCTCTTACACTAAGCTTTAATTCTGTTGCACTATACAGCATTTGTTATGAAAAATGTCAGTGAATGCGTAACTTGCATAAAACTCACCAGCCATTATCACTGATTGCAGGTAGTACCCGTTTTGTGATGGAGATATGTTCTGACAAATCTCTTGTTGGTTGACTGTATCGTAAAGATAGGAGCTGAATTTATATACTGTATATTAGATAGCATAGCCTACCTTAAACTCACTTGCGTTAATCGACAGTTGGGTAAAATCATTAACATAAAGCTTATTTTATAAGTGTTGGATATCTAATGCATTGAATAATGTATTGGAAGTGAAAAGCTAAAACAAAATAGTTATTGTCACGACCACGGGTTTTCCTCACTCCATTTCCCAGCACTCACGGCACTCCCTAGTCTTGATTTCCTCATTTAATATTGGAGAGTGTGGCAGAGTCTCATACGAAAATCAAAATGCGATTTCTGCTGAATGTGTATTTATGTGTATTATCGGAAAATTCAGTCCACATTTGCTATGGCTTGATTTTTCACAGCTTCCAGGGTTTTTTAACAACAAAGGTTTAGGGAGTTGCTCAAGGGTCCAATAGTGGTAGCTTGGTGCACCCTGGGATTGGATGGCTGTTTAACGATGAATTTTTGTAACTGACTGAAAATACTCTATAGTGCTGTAAAGCTATCTAGTAGGGGACTCTAACATGGGTCTCTGCCTTGCCTTATGGCTGGGACAGACATCACATGCAGGTACTATTGGCTGTTTCTGAGGGAGGATATGTTAGTCGGGGGATCATCTGATGGCACTGCACCTGTGATCTTTGTCGGCCCAGTGATGGACTGTCTTCCCACCCAGGGCATACTTAAATCTGTAACTTGTGTTCTCCATGATAGGCGCTGTAGCGTCCTGTGACCTTGATAAGGAAAATGCTGTGTTAAAATGTGAAAATGTTTTTGTCAGATATGGATACTGCTCTGTTATGACTATGGTAGCCTAGCGGTTAAGATACTGGATTCTGGACCAGGGTTGGGAAGAGAACAAGAATGACTGGCTCAAGGATACTGTGCTATAGAGCACAGCCAACAAAGCAGAGCTGATACCACAGTACAGCTGATGAAAAACAGTAGTCTGTTATGAGGGTACAATTTTAAAAACAATGGTCATGTTTTACATTCCATTGTTCGAAGATAAGCCTATTTTATAAGTGAGTCATCTAAACATTATGAATGATGTAGACCAAATAGATCAGTTGGCATTAAACAATCTCATGTGTCCATGTTTCAGATGAACTTCTGCATCACCTGTGAAATCTGAAAACATTGCCTCGTCATGTCACTGCTGACTCATGCGTTGACCTGCCTGTTCGGCATTGGCTCATGGGTTGCCATCAACGGGATGTGGGTGGAGCTTCCACTCATTGTTCATGAGATCCCTGAGCGCTGGCGCCTGCCGTCTTACCTGACCGTGATCATCCAGTTAGCCAACATCGGCCCTTTGTTCATCACGCTCATGCACTGCTTCAGACCAAGAGCAATAGATGAGAGGCCTGTTATCTACACCATAGTAGTGATGGGTATCCTGGCCACGTTCCTCCAGGCCTTTTTTTGGAAGCACACACTGTTCCTGGGACAGTCTTCACACAGCGTGGCTCTGCTGGTTCTCAGCTTCCTACTGTCAGTGGTAGACTGCACGTCCTCTGTCACCTTCCTGCCTTTTATGATGAGGCTTCAGCCTCGCTACCTCACCACCTATTTTGTTGGAGAAGGTCTAAGTGGCCTGATTCCTGCTCTGGTGGCCCTCATCCAGGGAGTTGGGGTGGCCCAGTGCAGAAATGCTACTGTCGATGCAAATGTTACTATGGAGAACTCCACCGGGTCGTCCAGTGGTGAACTGGAGACGTATTACGAGCCTGCCAATTTCTCTGTTCAAGTATTTTTCCTGTTCCTTAGCGTCATGATGTTAGTGTGCCTAGGGGCTTTCCTGATGCTCAACTTCCATCCCGCTGTGGCACAAGAACGCAAATGTGAGTACGCCGACCATTGTGCACACAACGAGAAGGCTGAAATCAGCCTCTCCCTGCAGGACCGTCCTGCAGAACAGACACCCATGCTGGAATATCCCGAGGGTCCACTGGAGGAACCTCGCAGCAGCTTCGGAAAAGGCACCTATGGCAGAGCACAAGTGGTCTTCATTTTTGTGGTGCTGGCCTGGGTCAATGCGTTAACCAATGCAGTCCTCCCATCAGTTCAGTCGTACTCCTGCCTGCCATATGGAAATCAGGCCTATCACTTGGCCACTGTCATGGCTGCAGTGGCCAACCCTTTGGCTTGCTTCATTGCCATGTTTGTGCCAATCAGGTGAGGTAATGGGGGATAAGACAAAGATCTTGACTTGGCTCTTCCTCAGAATAGTGTAGATCCTGACTTTTTTTCCATCTCCAGGTCTCTTTTGCTTATGGGGGCTCTCACTGTGACCGGTACAGGGTTTGGGGCTTATATCATGGCCATGGCAGCACTGAGTCCCTGCCCACTACTGGTTCATCATGACTTTGGAGCTGCAATAATGGTGAGTCTTGCACCATTTATGTGTCTTTCCAATGTAAAGTGCTGACACCTATTTCATTATTTAATTATTTTGATTGGTCATGACTGGCCTTATTCTACTCTCAGGATATAAGAAAATACTTTTATAAACATGCTAAATGCCAACATAAAGTTCTAGCAGCCTTTTCTAGCAGTCTACAGGAATGTAGTGGCGAGCAGGTAAGGTACTGGACTGTGGACATGAAGGTCCAGGGTTCAAATCCCACCTATGCCAAGCTACCACTGTGGGGTCCTTGAGCAAAACCCCTTAGCCCACAATTGCCTGAATTGTGAGATTGTATTGTACCTTGTAAGTCTCTCTGGATATGGGTGTCTGCTAAATTATTAAGTGTAAATGCATTCCATATTAGCTGTCCAGCTAGCGAACGCCTGTGAACTACAAGACCCCACATTTATCAGATGTGAGAAGGATGTCCAGGTCTTGATTTGCAAAAACTGCACCAGCATTTTTTCAGTTATTTATTTAGTTAAAAATGGCCATTGATGCTGATAGCGACGTTAAATAAAGCCAAATAAACAAGCAAACAAACCAAGAGTGACCTGATGCTAAAGCTACATATTACTGCACTAAATAGGTAGCATTAGTATTCTGACACAAGCAAGTACGTACTTCAAGGCACTGTTAAAATAAATTGTATTGAAATAGTTGTATAGAAACTCCATAGCTTTCTACCCATAATAAAACAAGCTTAGCCAGTATGTTAGCTACATAAAACACATAATTGTGTCAGACTGTGTGACTGAGTCATTTACATTTACAGCATTTAGCAGACGCCCTTATCCAGAGCGACTTACAATTGGTACAGTCTTACAATCCAAGCAATTGTGGGTGAAGGACCCAACTGTGGCAGCTTGGCAGACTTGGGATTTGAACACTGGACCTTCTGGTCCAGAGTCCAGTACCTTATCCACTAGCCTACCACAGTCACATCCAATATTGAGATTTTCATTAGAGGATGACGCGATAGCTAAAAACTCTGGAGCTTTCTACACAAAGGGTAAAGTAAGCCAGTCTTTCAGCTACAGAGAAACTATAATTATGGTGGATTTTACCTACTATTAAATAAATCACTGAATTGAGCCTGTGATGAACTGATACTCTTTTAAAATGGATGCTACTAAAATGGCTACCCATAAGTACAGCAGGCTAGGCTAATTACCATGTCTGCTAAATACATACAAGTTATAATTATGGAAGGTATTATGACCTAATCACAGCCCATATTTTGATTATTATTGGAGAATGATGTTGTCTGTAAACTCCAGATGTTTCAAAATAGTCTTCTAAACTGAGACTCCAATACTAAAATGACCAGTGGCTAAATTATATTTATTAGTAATTAGCTATTGGCTGTTGGAGGCCAGTCTCTTGATTTCACAGCTTCTTGATGAGTCAGGTGTCATACAGACACACGTTTGGCCCTGTCTGAGGGAGGGGAGGCTGGATGGGGGAAGCATATGATGATACATTTGATTGGATGATGCATTTTATGAATGCAATCTGCTCTTCTTTCTTCCACGACAATTTTATACAGGTCATAACTTGGGTGATCTTCGTCCTCACCCTCTCCTATGTGAAGGTGATCATTGGGGTGATCCTGCGAGATGAAGGACACAGCGCCCTCGTGTGGTGTGGCGCCGTGGTGCAACTCGGCTCCATGCTAGGTGCCATGTCAATGTTCCCTTTAGTCAGTATTTACGAACTCTTCCAGTCAGGCGACCCCTGTAACACTAAGTGCCTCATGTGAAGTGATTATTTATTTGTATTTCTGATATTGTTTTGGTGTTACGCCTCCTTTCTCTGTGTAGGTCAAGACCTCAAAATAGAAAGTTTGAAGTAGATTGTAATACAGGGCAGCTTTAATTGTTTCACACATCCTACTGAAGCACTACACATATAATGTGTCAATCTTTTGTTCGTTCAAACGTTTGCACTTCAAGGTGAGATGATATACCACCTATGTACGAGTTAATACAATCCCTGGGGACTTAATGAAATGTCTGACATGTTTTGGTCACCCTGTCTAAACAAACTCAGTTGCACAATACCTAATAGAACCGTGTGCCCATCACTAACGCACGGCTTCTTGTGGTTTCCTGCTTTAATATGTGCTCATCTATGTGATAATAGAGTACGGTGGGTAAATTTCCAAAATGAAATTGGTAAAAATTTTACTGGCAGACTTTACTGGTATAGTAGAGTAATTCCAAATTGGAATGGAAGATGTATGGGAGAACTTGAAAATTTCAGCATATAACTGGTTCAAACCTTGTGTAAATACTTCACAGGTGGAGTAGGGTCAGTTCAAATTGAATTTGGGTGATACAGTACTGTGCAAAAGTCTTAGGCCACCGTTAGATTTGTTGTTTCAGCAATGGTAATGGTTTCCTACTGATCTTCATTCCAGTCTTTGTGAGCTTTAGCATAATTTAGCCATTTTACCCTGTTCCCATTCTGAAAAAGTGGTTTCTGGGCTGCCACCCTTCCAAAAAGGCCATTCCTGATCAAGCTTCTTCGTACCGTAGAAGGGTTGACTTGGCATCCCGATGAAGCTGCCAGATGTTTTATTACTACAGTCAAATTTCCTGTGTATACATATATGGTCATTATCACTGGGTTGTCTTATTTCACAGTTTATCAGACACCCAAACATATGTGCATAACACTGAAAATGAGTTCATGTCTCACTATAAGCCACCTACAGTTGTCTCTTTGTGAACTTGTTACACTCCATGGGAGGACATACTGTTACGTTAATGTTAATTTAACTGCTATTTAATGCAAAGTGCCTATAAAGAACACCGATACTGTGCAAAGTACAACTGATGGTACACTATTTAAATTTGCTGCTCATTGTCGTGTTCTTTTTTAAAATTGTTTGCTATTTCCGTGTTAAACTTTGAGGCTGGAAACCAATTCTTTGTAGTATGAAGTATTTTTATGGCTTAATCTTGGTTTGTAATAAAATACAATAAATATGCATTTGTTCCCTGTGTTCATTCAACTTCATCAAACCCAGTGGTTCCCACTTTTTCTGCAGTGCCTCTCTTTTGTAGACTAACAATATTTAAGCTCATTCCTTCTCCGACACGCAGGTACACGTCTTTTGCTTCCAAATTCCAGTGGGATTTCATTTATAAATTGTAATTCATCCAAAACTGCATCTTGTACGTAAAGAACGTGGAGGAAAATCATACGGGAGGCATGGTACAACTCAACGCACAAACAGTAAACCTGCAGACCAAGTTACTGCTTTAGACATAATTCTTTACATAAGGTTTTGACATGGATTCAAGTGATTTTCAGATTTGATAGTTAATTACATGCTCAGGTGGCAAAACAGCAATTCGCTAGCTCACCACCCACCCAGGTTCAAGTTCCAGCGGTCTGGGATTGTGTGGTTGGCTGTGTTTGAGGGAAGGCAGTTGGATAAAAAGTACATAAAATGTTACTGTGCAAAAAGAAGCCTTATATTAACCATGTGCAGAAGCAACATCAGTTTCTTTTCATGATGGAGTCCGGGTTGGAATTCAAACCTGGCACCTCTGGACCTCTGACCCCTCATAGGTAGATTTAAAGCTTTTTCGATCATATGAAAACACCACTAACACCAACTTCCACACCACTGTGTCACACCTACCAATAAAACATGTACATGATATTTACAGATATGAGTTCAAATACTGGATCTATCAAGCTGCCACTGTTGGGCCCTTACACAAGCTTATTTTGTAAGTCGCTCTTATACAAACATCTGCTAAATGTATTCCAGTATTACAGAGCCTTTACCATAATGCAGGGATTATGTTCTTTTCTGTATGACCATCCTTGTTTTCATGCCAAACCCACATTGAGCATTGTTTCCAGAAAGCTCTATTCCAGACAAACTGGATCCAGACAAAGTTACAGTACCATTTTGAGAATATCAGAAGATGGCAATTGTGGTTAGATGGAAAACTGTTGTGTTTTTGTGTTTGTTTTGACATAAAGATAATGTGTATTTGTAGATTTGGAAACTACATGGAGGATCAAACCCACCATATCAAGAAGATACTGCCTCCGAACACTCCCTTATGAAGTATGAAGAGCAACCAGGGTGGTGGTTTTGACTCATTCCCTGTATTTAATCTAATCTTCTACACGATGATTTATAAAGGCCTCTTTGTCACCTTGTATTATTATAATAACTACTACTAATCCCTTGGTAACATAGGCTATAAAACATTGCTGATGATCAGTTCCTGACTCTCACGCAAACTTACAACAACAAATCGGGGACGGAATGGTAAATGCAAAAAAATGCAGTTGTCCCTATATTTACATAACTTTTTATTTAATTGCAAAAGGAAAAAACCAAATATATTTCATGTTTTTTTTCTGGTCAACTCTGTTTCATTTATTAATAAATTCAGGCCTGTGACACATTCCAAAAAAAGTTGGGATGGGAGCAATTTAGGACTGGTAATGAGGTAAAAAAAACAACAACAACAACAAACAAACCCTAAATATTAGTGCTAAAAACAAACAAGATGGGCAGAGTATCTTCAGTTTGTCAAGAAATATGTGAGAATTGTGCCAAAACATGCCAAATCAGAAAAACATTACTGCTGAAATATGCAAATTCCTTTCAGTTTTTCTGAAAAACATTTCTTATGAAACATTTAAAATTCTCACACATTTGTTGACAGTCTGAAGATCCTCTGTCCATCTTTGCTTTCCAAAGACTCAACCTTTTGTGGATACTGCTTTGGTACCAAATCATGACTACAGTCACCTTCTGACATCACCAGTTTGAAATCACGTCATTATTTAGTTAGTTAGTTTGTTTGTTTGTTTAAATGCAATTACTATCCCAAAATTGCCCTGTCCCAACTTTTTTGAACTATGCTACAGGCCTGAAATGTAAGAATGGATGAATATTGACAAATAAAATGAATTTACCCATAAAAACATGGAATATCTTTGGGTCATCCTGTCTGCAATGAAACATTTTTTTTACATTTGCATTTACAATACAGTCGCAACTGTTTTCTGATTTTGGGGTTGTAAAAGTAAAACATAAATGTGAGCATGTTGGATTTTGTTAGATTTCTAGAGGATGGCAGTATTTGTGACACAAAGCTTGTAGAGTTTCTTCAGTTAAAGGCCAGTTTTCTTAAATATTGTGAGTGTGAAGTTCGGGTTCGGCTAGTTAAAGCAAAACAATGCTAATGTTTCTTCACCAAAGGTGATAGTAATCCTGGAGGTGCCTATAGATGGCAGTAAGAGTTTGTGCTGGTGAGTTAAAAGCACAGAATAAACTAACAACAGCATGGAGGCAGTTTGAGTTTGTTTTAAACGAGTAATGGAGGCGATAAAGAAACAGGACGAAGTGTTTGTGGAACTGAGGCAGAGGCTGCACACAGGATTAATTATTATAAGGTAAGTGTTTATACACGCTTTCACTGTTGGTAGTAATGTGTTTGCCGGTAAAGTTGTTATTGCACTGTGTCCATGTTCAGTCATAACTATCAGCACACACACATGCGGTTTGTTTATCTTTAGGATGGATTTAATTATTGTATGAATGTTCATGTAGTGGACTAACCTCCGGCAGCTCTTACATTTCATATGTGCTTTTAACGGCTGTTTTTTTTATCGGTTCAGTGTAAACACAGTTACTCAATGCTTCATTACTGCATTGTAATAATAAGCCCTGCAGTGCGTGTAATTTAAAAATGCCTTTAGATACTGTGTGAGTGAGTGAGTGAGTGAGTGAGTGAGTGAGTGAGTGAGATAGATACAGTGGGGCAAAAAAGTATTTAGTCAGCCACTGATTGTGCAAGTTCTCCTACTTAGAAAGATGAGAGAGGTCTGTGATTTTTATCATAGGTACACTTCAACTATGAGAGCCAAAATAAGGGGAAAAAAATCACACTCGTTACCTGTATTAATGGCACCTGTTTGACCTCGTTATCTGTATAAAAGACACCTGTCTACAGCCTCAAACAGTCAGACTCCAAACTCAACCTTGGGCAAGACACCAGGAAGAAAATTGTAGACTTGCACCAGGCTGGGAAGAGTGAATCTACAATAGGCAAGCAGGTTGGTGTGAATAAATCAACTGTGGGAGCAATTGTAAGAAAATGGAAGACATACAAGGCCATTGATAATCTCCCTCGATCTGGGGCTCCAACGCAAGATCTCATCCCGTGGGGTCAAAATGATCATGAGAACAGTGAGCAGAAATCCCAGAACTACACGGAGGGACCTGATGAATGACCTGCAGAGAGCTGGGACCAAAGTAACAAAGGCTACCATCAGTAACACACTACGCCAAGAGGGACTCAGATCCTGCAGTGCCAGGCGTGCCCCCCTGCTTAAGCCAGTACATGTCCAGGCCCGTCTGAAGTTTGCCAGAGAGCATATGGATGATCAGAAAGAGGATTGGGAGAATATCATGTGGTCAGATGAAACCAAAAATAGAACTTTTTGGTAACCAAAAAACTCAACTCGTCGTGTTTGGAGGAAGAAGAATGCGGAGTTGCACCATACCTACTGTGAAGCATGGGGTTGGGAAACATCATGCTTTGGGGCTGTTTTTCTGCAAAGGGGACCAGATGACTGATCTGTGTTAAGGGAAGAATGAACGCGGCCATATATCGTGAGATTTTTAAGCCAAAACCCTCCTTCCATCAGGGAGAGCATTGAAGATGGAACGTGGCTGGGTCTTCCAGCATGATGATGATCCCAAACACACACCGCTCGGGCAACGAAGGAGTGGCTCCGTAAAAAGCATTTCAAAAGGTCCTGGAGTGGCCTAGCCAGTCTCCAGACCTCAGCCCCATAGAAAATTTGTGTAGGAGTTGAAAGTCCGTGTTGCCCCAAAACATCACTGCTCTAGAGGAGATCTGCATGGAGGAATTGGGCCAAAATACCAGCTACAGTGTGTGCCAACCTGGTGAAGACTTACAGGAAACGTTTGACCTCTCTCATTGCCAACAATGGTTATGTTACAAAGTATTGAGCTGAACTTTTGTTATTGACCAAATACTTATTTTCCACCGTGATTTACAATTAAATCCTTAAAAAATCCTACAATGTGATTTTTTCCTGGATTTTTTTTCCTCATTTTGTCTCTCATAGTTGAAGTGTAGCTATGATGAAAATTACAGACCTCTCTCATCTTTCTAAGTAGGAGAACTTGAACAATCAATGACTGACTAAATACTTTTTTGCCGCACAATATGCATTTTACTATGTAATGTACTTATATCCTTACTATTATACTGCTGCCATTTTAATTTTAATATACTGTATACTAAATGCAGGCCCTTTGACTTTTAGAAACAGTTCTTGTCTGGGAGCAAAGCAGTTTTATTTTATTTTTTAAATTAATTCTCAAGTTGCGAAACACGCCGACAATCCCAGTCCGTCAGTTTCGTCTTTTGACCACAATTCTGACCTGAGATTTTTGCCACTGCTAGTAGACTACAGCTACTTCCTTTACATTTATGGCCTTTGGCACGTTCAAATGCAATCACTCATCCTTGCCAGTCATTATCTGTCTGCCAGTCATTATTATCTGCTTTGTGTCCCACTTTCCACACATCGAACGAGACGTTCACTGCACTGTACCACCTCTTCTCAATCTATGAATCCTGTCGTACACTCTGCAGGTATTTATTGCCTGATCATCCTCATGCAATGCCATCTGCAGGAACCTGAAGTTACTAACACCTTAAACACGCAATTACGTGTCTTATTTTTTGTATTCGTTGAGCTTATTAAACCCTGACTAGGATAAGCGGATAAGAAAATGAATGAATGAGCTTATTAAACACTAAAACCCTTTTCATATACTATACCTATATTGTAAGTCTTTTACACTGTACTTTTATACTTTTAGTCTTTTTATATACTCTATTCAATTCTGTTGATTTATTTATTTTTTCTAAAGCCTTTTTATTTAACCATATTGGCATGTTTATGATCTATATAATATGATGATATACTATAGACTTTTTATGTACTCTGTTAAATACTATTGATATTTTTATGTGCTATACGTTATATATGCTAAGCCTTTTTTATATACTAATGAAATAGACATCTTATATGTTGTGTTATATACGCTAAACCTTTTTATATACTGTACTTCATGTATATCATATATACATGAAGTACAAAAGTATTACACAGGCGCGGTTGGCCGTGTTTGAGGGAGTGGATGGGAATCATCCGCTGTGCCAATAACAGCCACCCCTGCCAGCTCTGCGATGAATGCCTGTGCTGTCCGGGTTAGACATTTGATTTGGAACCTCAGGAGCTCCATCTTAGCGTTTTTTGTCTCTGCGGTGTGTAACCACTAGATGGCGCGGTTTACTAGTTTAAAAAACTTAAAAACTGTGACAAAACGGCGTGCCACTGTGTTCTGATGTGTATACAATGAACCTAAGGGGTACATACAAACAGTATTTTATGCGAGATGTATAATCATAGCTAGGAGATGGTCATAGCAGGAAAGTGTGTGTGTGTGTGTTGTGTGTCTATTGTGTTGTGGTCTTTGAGTTGGGTGTAAGATGTAAAATGTGTGGAGTGTGCAGCGTCGGCTCCATCCTTTGGCCATGGACCATCAATACCACTACAGTTTGCATACCAGGAACACACAGGTGTAGATGATGCTATGACATGCCTGCTTTACAGAGCCCACTCACACCTGGATAAAACCAAAAGCTTTACATAATATGGACCTTTTCATATGTTCTATACGAAGTCTGTTTATATACTGTATTTATGTTCTATAGACCTATCTATGATCTGCTTAACTCATATATGACCTTTTCAGATACATTAGCTGAAATAGAGTTGTAATGCAACAACACACTGGGACCGTGGCCTAGCGGTTAAGGTATTGGACTATGGACCAGAAGATTCAGTATATGTATTATAAAGCACTGTGCATTATGGGTAGTGTGTATAATGTGTATAAATGTAGGTTAGATGTTTAATGTATTTAATGTGTGCTGTTTGTTTACTGTTGTGTTTCGTGTGCAGTGTGCGTAACGCATTTATTGTGCATTTCAGCATTTTTTTGCTCCAAAGCCTGTAGACTGTGTTTATGTTGTGTCTGCTAACCACAGGCAGGTCTTTCATCAGGTTGTGTCTGCAGTTCTTTGTTGTCTTTGCTAACCATAATACTGTGTGGATTTGTTTGTTTTTTCAGGAGTGATGTTGTTGGAGATGTCTCTGAGGTAAATGTGTCCGGTGGTGCGTCCGTACTAAAACTCCACCTACCGGCAGGAGTTCATGAGGTAAAACTGCCCCCAAAGATCAGCCTAGTGGAGGAGTCCCATCAGAAGAGTCCAAAGCTGAATGAGGACGGGCTGCATATAAGGATACGTTTAAAAGTGGAAGAGTGCTCAGGTATATGCTCAGTCAATCTTGGGTTTAAATTAGTGAGATGAAAAAAAGTTTGTGGACCTTCTGGAGTGCGTTCCTTTATCCAGAGGGTTTGTTGTGTATTGTTTCTGGCAGTGTAGCAAGACCTTTAACTTGCAACTGTCTGGATTATCAGATTGTAATGCTCACTTCATAACTCAGTTTATTTTTTGTTCAGAAATACGTTGCAGTTTATTCATGAATTCTAAAGCTACAAAAGTTTATAAAAGGGGGGCACAGCAGAAAAATGTTTGAGAACCACCGAGTTAGCCGATGCGTTCTGCCATCTAATGCAGCTGCATTTTTTTGAGCACCACAGGGCAAATTCATACGTCATGCTCCCAGAGGCATATCTTCCGTTCTCTTTTTGGCTACATTTTTATACCAGAAAATTAAGCATTATTTGAATTATTATTCCTCAGTAATAAAGGAATGTTTTCACTTAATTACAGTGGGGCAAAAAAAAGTATTTAGTCAGCCACAGATTGTGCAAGTTCTCCTACGTAGAAAGATGAGAGAGGTCTGTAATTTTCCTCATAGCTACACTTCAACTATGAGAGACAAAATGAGAAAAAAAATCCAGGAAATCACATTGTAGGATTTTTAAAGAATTTAATTGTAAATTATGGTGGAAAATAAGTATTTGGTCAATAAATTTGGTTCAACTCAATACTTTGTAACATAACCTTTGTTGGCAATGACAGAGGTCAAATGTTTCCTGTAAGTCTTCACCAGGTTGGCACACACTGTAGCTGGTATTTTGGCCCATTCCCTCCATGCAGATCTCCTCTAGAGCAGTGATGTTTTGGGGCAACACGGACTTTCAACTCCCTAAACAAAATTTTCTATGGGGTTGAGGTCTGGAGACTGGCTAGGCCACTCCAGGACCTTGAAATGCTTTTTTTATGGAGCCACTCCTTCGTTGCCCGAGTGGGTGTGTTTTGGGAGCATTGTCCTGCTGGAAGACCCAGCCACGTTCCATCTTCAGTGCTCTCACTGATGGAAGGAGGTTTTGGCTTAAAATCTCACGATACATGGCCCCGTTCATTCTTCCCTTAACACGGATCAGTCGTCCTGTCCCCCTCTGCAGAAAAAAACAGCCCCAAAGCATGAGGTTTCCACCCCCATGCTTCACAGGTTAGGTATGGCAAAAACTCAGATTTCTTCTTAATCCAAACATGACGAGTTGAGTTTTTACCAGTTAGTTAGTTCTACTTTGGTTTCATCTGACCACATGATATTCTCCCAATCCTCTTCTGGATCATCCATATGCTCTCTGGCAAACTTCAGACGGGCCTGGACATGTACTGGCTTAAGCACGGGGGCACGCCTGGCACTGCAGGATCTGAGTCCCTCTCGGCGTAGTGTGTTACTGATGGTAGCCTTTGTTACTTTGGTACCAGCTCTCTGCAGGTCAATTCATCAGATCAGCTCATGATCATTTTGACCCCACGGGATGAGATCTTGCGTGGAGCTCCAGATCGAGGGAGATTATCAGTGGTCTTGTATGTCTTACAATTGCTCCCACAGCTGATTTATTCACACCAACCTGCTTGCCTATTGTAGATTCACTCTTCCCAGCCTGCTGCAGGTCTACAATTTTCTTCCTGGTGTCCTTCGACAGCTCTTTGGTCTTGGCCATGGTTGAGTTTGGAGTCTGACTGTTTGAGGTTACACCCCTAGTATGAGTTGTAAGTCGCTCTGGTTAAGGCTTCTGCTAAATGCCTAAATGTAGATTAATTCACTGTAGATGATATAATTAACTTCTTCTGAAAGTACTGGGCATAAACTCAAGTATGTTTTTGTCTAATGTTAATAGAAATAGTTATAGTTAATAAACTATAGTAGAAATAGTGATCTGGTAAATTAAACGTGGTATTTGATTTGATTGTTACACTGGTACAGGACAGTTTCTGCATTTACTGGAATTTAACACATGCGACACATGCAGGAGAGTTAGTGTTGTGCATTTTTTGCTTTTAATCTAACATTTACAGCAGATATTCTTATCCAAAAACATCTTACAACTCCTAATCTTTCCATGTACACAAGCCATTGAGGCTTGAGGGCCTTGTTCAAAGACCGTGGCAGCTTGGCAGTGCTTGGATTTGAACCCTAGACTTTTCGCTTCGTTTGTTGTGTGCCAAGACCCCACAGTTTGCAAGCAGCTGTAATAATGAACTGAAACTTTTGTTGGCTGAACTTGGAAGGTCTTCAAGCCCGACCTTCCTGAAGGACGCTGTAACCTCATTTGATGTGCTTGAGGAGTCTGAGTAATGAGCACTGGCCCGCCCATCATCAGACCACACACATTACAGCTTTAATGATGAATGCAGATCACATGGCCTTTGGCTTCGAGCCAGTGCCGTTATTCAGGTTGAGTCCTACTGTGTATTGTGGGTGGTCCTAAGCCCTCACACACAGTTTCATAACTTGCGTTGCTTTCTTTTTCACAGCTGTATTCAAATACTTAAAACATTACACACTATATTATGACAGTGCCATGTAAAGGAGGGGAAAATATTTGAACCACTCATTCTGTTGTTGCAGTGAGTAACTGTGGCCTGGTCAAAGCACTGATATATTTTATTACCAGGTGTATTACGATGTTCATGTGGTCCTGTCCTGTTTTTTTTTCTGGTCTATTTTTCAAGCTGTCCAGTTGTTAGGTGATGGTTACTGTTGTGTATTTCATGTTGAGTCATTGTTATCTTGACATTTGCAGAAGCTCCAGACTCTGTGATTGAGCATCTGAGGGCACAAAGGAAGTATTGTTTCTGGTGCCAGTCTTGTGGGAGTACATTGCTCAAAGAGAGGTGAGGAGCAAATTCTTCTATTTAGGTCTAGTTCCTAATTCTAGTCGAATTAATTAAAATAATTTTGTAATATTACAGTAAATGTCATCAGCTGTAACATATGTCCTTGGATATGTAGTGTAGGACGAATAGCACAGATGTGTTTGGACATGTCTTAGAAAAACGTTCTTGGATGAAGAACTGAAAATCTGTTCACTAAGGGCTCTGGTTGAGATACCAGACCATAGATCAGACCATGGCAGTTCTAATCCCAGCTCCTCCAAGCTGCCACTGTTGTGAGCACTAAGCAATAGGGGTGTAATCATACACTCTGCTCACGATTCGATTTTCTTACGATTATTGATTTTACATTTGACAAAAGACATTCCTTTTTTTAATTCTGTAGTGTAAAACATTGAAAACAATGCACATTTTCTTGTGTAAGTTTTTTTTAACCATAAAAGTTTAGTCCCTTGCAATTAAAAGAAATTACTAGAAACATTAGATTTTAAATTGTAAACAAAATGCCCTATTCATCAGTCCCCTTTTTGCATCGTGCCATGATGCATCCTTACACCACTATTAAGCAATATTCTTAAACCTTAATTATTTTATTGTGCAAGTGTAAAATGCTTTGGATTGCAAATGATGTAAAAAAAACAACTAATGCCAGCATAGTTCTGGAATGCACACCAAGATATCTGCTGACAGTGTTGTGGTTCGGTGGTTAGGGCTGGGGATTACTAATTGGAAGTACAGTGCTTCCTGTGGATCAAACTGGATGGCGTTCTTGGGCTGTAGGCTATTAGTGCTTGCATGAGGTCATAGCTACTCTGAGAACACACAGCACATCTGCAAGTCGATCTGGATAAGATGCTGTAAATGAAAATGTGTTCTTTTAATCAAGTATATGACGTGTGGTTTGCTGCTGCAGGGCTTTCAGACGGGTACTTCCATTACCCAATGGCAACTGGAACGCTCTGGTGGATGACTGGTGCTGCCACCCTGATCCTTTTGCCAACAAGAAGCTTCTTCCTAAACAAGACGACTGCTTACTTGGTGACACCTACTTCCTCCTGGCCCGGGACGACAGTTGTGACCAAAGCCTTACACAGGAAGAGGATTCGTCCAGTAGCTCAGTAGCTGTGAAGCGTTCTGGAGAGGTGAGTGGTGTTTTAGGTGTAGAGCTGAGCAGTGTCAGGCTAAGTTGTTTTGGTCTGTCTGTATATCTAGCACAACTGCCAGCTAGTAACCCATGTAGCTCCTGAATGAAGCTGCTGAACGTAAGCTTCAGTTATGCCTTTCCAGTTTTCTGTTCTTTGTGGAATTTTGGTAGCTTTCTGTCATGTCTATTTCCCTTATATTTACCCTCTGAATTTGATCTGTATAATTCAAGACTCAGCCAGGCCAGAAGCATCACTGAAACTATGGCTCCACAATGGTGGGCTTGTCAGTCAAACTGCTGCTCTGTAATTATTCAGTAAATTAGTTTTCTTTTCTTCTTTCTTTTCTTCCAAGTCTAAAGCAGGAAGCGTAACCCTTTGTCAGAGCACTAAAACATCCTTTATGGAAAAACAAACTTCATTTGTTCATACCCACAGCCTCTGGGTTGACGAGGATGGGGGAAAAGGTCGAAAAGGTATTCTCGAGGAGGCGCCGTGATAATCTACCTTTTATAAAAGCTTCCACTAACCTGAGAAGTTGAACTTCTTCAGTACTATTGATTTCTCTTCCTTTGTCTCACCCTGTGGGCTGCTGCAGGAGAACCAAAGACCCTTTGCAGTTTAAGCGCCTGCTTCATCTTTTACTTCACTAAATGGTTCCTCTCTAGGTATTGATTTCTGTTTTATGTTGTTTAAACCAGATCATCGTTCTATGCCTGTGTCTCCCAAATAGGTAGCTGGCCACAGGAATGTGGTGGTCTTGTGTAAGACGTGCTCCACGGTGCTGGGAGAAGCAGTCATGACGGGTAGGATTCATAAATCACGCGCTTAACAGTAAGAAGCCTGCTGTGATGATACCTGCCGTAGGCTTTTCTCTATGTCCTACTGACTCGTTTTGTCTGAATAAAACAGTTAAAATGACTCATTCTGTCTTTATGAGGCTTTTAAGCTGTAATTCACCAAGCCTATTGTCAGTGCTACCCAGACATCCTTTAAATTCACACACAGTTGTAGATGAATACATACCAAATGCCTGGCTTTTACATTTGTTGTCTTACAGGTGCATTAAAGCAATAACATCCAATAGCTGATAGGTCTGTTGGACGTAGACCAAATATTTAAATCTTTGGAAATGGATGAATCGCTCATGAAATGTGGTATCATTATATTCATACGAATATATAAACAAGGGCTGCCGAGCGATTAATATAATCATGATTACTCCCGTTATTTACTGTAGTTAATTGTAGCTATTATAGTGGCTCGAATTAGTTTTTCTTTAAAAAGCAGTACACAAATCGGCTATATAATTTCCACAAAATAAGCTTAGATTGCTTTTAATTTAAAATGTTTTCACCATTTCAGAACAAAATGAGCTTTGGTGAGAATAAGGTAATCATGACTGTAGTATTTAGTATGTGTTAATATTAAATTAAAGCAATAATCCACAAGAGGCTGTGCATTATAGGGATCTATAACTGGTAGGGGTGAGGGTTATTAGGCACAGCGTGACGTGGAACCTGACCCTAACGTAAAAGCATTGTGGAAATATTACCTGAAAATATAATAGAATATAATAAATATAATAAATAAAATATAAATAAGATATAATATAATGTAATCAAAAGTCTAAAACACTGGACCTTTATAACTTTCTATTAAAGATATATATATATATATATATATATATATATATATATATATATATATGTGTGTGTGTGGTGTGTGTGTGTGTGTGTGTGTGTGTGTGTGTTGTGTGTGTGCGTGTGTGTGTGTGTGTGTACAATACATATAATAATATATATATATATATATATATAAGTATATATATATATATATATATATATATATTAAACTTGGTTACTTATGTAATGGAAAACAATCAAGTGGTGCCTATATGTGAGTGGCAAAACTACAGTGGTGCCTCGGTTCTCGTTCTAGAAGGCTTGTCGAGAACTGAGAATGACGAGTACCGAGCAAACTTTTCCCATAAGGAATAATGTAAATTGAATGAATCGGTTCAAGACCCCCAGAAAATCCACACTATATAAGGCATTATATACATTAATGGAGTTGTATTGTACAGGTGCTCCTGATTTATGATGGCGATATTTTCCAATAAGTCCATCATAAGTTAAATGTAACATGGAACTGGGTGTTTAATGAGTGTTTGCTCAAATTACATTATGGCGGCTGTAGATTGAGATTGCGCCTAATGATAAGAAATGTTTTTTAATGTTTAAAACTCTTACATTAACCTACATTTACAGCATTTAGCAGACTCCCTTACCCAGAGTGATTTACAATTGGTACAGTCTTACAATTCAAGCAGTTGTGGGTTAAGGGCTTGTTCAAGGAGCTAACAGTGGCAGCTTGGCAGGTGGGATTTGAACCCTGGACCTTGTGGTCCAAAGTCCAGCACCTTAACCGCTAGGTCAAAACTATTAGCACAAAGCTTATTTTATAATAAAGTGTTAAAAAATCTCATGTAATTTAGTGAGTATTTGATTGACAGTGCAAAACACCTACTCTTTTGGTTAACTAACTTCATGGCAGTTCTGGATCATTTAATTGCTGTTTTGCTTTGGCTATTAACCTTTTTATGACCGATGGAGATTTATTTGCACTAGGAATACAATACTGTAGATGTAAAAATAAAGAAAAACACAAATTCAACGCAGATGAAATGTCACGTGGCTCGACTCATACAAGTTTAAGGAAGTGCGCCGAGTACTGAGAACAACAAGAACCGAGACGATTTTTTCTAGTCGAAATGCGTCGAGAACTGAATTCAGTGAGTTCCAAGGTGGTCGAGAACCGAGGTACCACTGTGTTTGAATCTCTAGGATTAGGAGATTATTTGAAGGTCAAAGTAAGTGTTTTCAATCAGTGGGATGACAATCAGGTTTGAGTAAGTACACGGTTCTATTTAAAGAGCAGGGATCTACCAAAGTCTGATCACATCACATATTTTTGGAATTGTATCATTGCATGGACCTCATCGGGATGGAAAAGGTTATAAACCATCTCCAAAGCATTTGGTCTATACCAATTCAAAGGCAGTTAGATTGTGTACCAATGGAAGAAATTCAACACTACTGTTAACAAAGATCACTCCAAGAGCAAGGCGAGTAATAATCTGCGAGGTCACAAAGGAAACCAGGGTAACTTCTAAGTATCTAAAGGTCTCTCTCACTTTGGCTTAATGTTGATGCTCGGGAGTCCACCATCAGATGAACACTGAAGAACAATGGTGTGCATGGCAGGGTTTCCAGCATTAGAACCTTAATCCATCAGTGAAATATGGTGGTGGTATCAAGATCTGGGACTGTTTTGCCACATCTGGGCCAGGACGGCTTGCCATCGTTGATAGAAACAATGAATTCCCAATTTTACCCACAAATTTTAAAGGAAAATGTCCGTGAACTGAATCTTAAGAGAACGTGAGCCATGCAACAAGTACACAAGTTGAAAAGTTAAAGAAGAATAAAGTTAATGTTCTGAAATGGTCAAGCCAAATGGAGGAAACCCACGAACATCCCAGAGCTGAAGCTGTTCTGTACGGAGGAATGGGCTAAAATGCCTCTAGGCCGATGCACAGGTTATATTTCAGGTTTTGTCTGATCAACTTAATTTCACTTGTTGGTATACAGTACTGTGCAGAAGTCTTAGGCCACCATTAGATTTGTTGTTTCAGTATAATGACCATGTATAACACATTGTCGATGATTGGACCCAGAAAATAACTTTTATTCGTCACTCCATAATCCTCTTTTCCACTGATCGTCATTCTAGTCTTTGTGAGCGTTAGCATATCTTAGCCTTTTCACCCTGTTCCCCTTACGAAAAAGTGGTTTCTTGGCTGCTACCCTTCCAAAAAGGCCATTCCTGATCAAGCTTCTTCAGACTGCAGAAGGGTCATCTGGCATCCCGATGAAGCTGCCAGATGCTGCTATTGCCCAAGTGGTGTGAAGGTCACACTAAATACTGTCACTGTAGCCTATAGAAGCTGGTTTTTCTGATTTTCTTTTCAGTTTTTAATAGTGCATACAAATGAGCTGTATTTTCTGGTTGTATTCTAATAAGTCTGGCCTGATAAGGCCATCTTCTGCATGCTGTAAAAGTAAATATATTTGAATGGTATTAATACAAGCAACAGTTTAAATGATGGTGGTGCTACTCAGTAAATCGTCAACCCCAAAACACAAATTATTAGAGATTTTTAAAAATGTTTAAACACAGTCTTTGGGAGTGAACATTTAAAGGAGCAGAATTTGTCAAAAAGCTATTAAGAAAATGGATTGCTTCACAGTAGCTGGTGCTGAAAGCATCACTGAGAAATTCTGCAAATTGTAAAAGTGCTGTTGAAGAAAAAAATGGCTTCCTATGTGAATAGGACATAAACACCATAACAAACTGTTAGTTCATTGTCACCCTATGTTAACACACTGTCATAGTTTAAGCTTTTAGAGATTTTTTTTAACCCCCCCCCCCTTTATTGGTTTCATGCACTGGTATATAGTAAAGCACCGACTGCGACCTGGAGAAATACTATTATATCCATGTGTGTCAGCATGTTTTACACCACATATTGTTTGTTATTCATTTCAGAGGTTTTAAAGTTCTATATAACTCAAGTGGATTTGAGCCAAACTGAAGATGTGGAGTATGCTGTTACACAACACAGGCAAGTACCAACAAATTCAGTACCTGTAGAAAATCATCACCTTTGAAATAGATTTCATCCTCTCTTCTGCCATAGTGGTGACTTAGTGGTTAAGGAACTGAACTGTAGACCAGAAGGTTCAGGGTTTAAATCCCACCTCTGCCATGCTGTCACTGTTGGCTCTTTGTGCAAGGCCCTTAACTCACAATTGCTTGGTTTGTAAAATGGTATCAGTCGCTCTGGATAAGAGACAAAAAATATGTAGACATTTTACCTTGCGCTGTTTAGATAATGGGGAAATATATTGGACATTAATTACAGACTTCAGTCTGTTGACATGTGCATCTACCAGACTTATTTACAAAGATTAGAATGAATATCAGTGGAAAAGATTATTATGGAATGATGAATGCAAGTCCAGTTGTTGACCGTATGCTGTATATGGCCATTATGCCAAAACATCCAATTCTGGCCCAATACTTTTGCCGCCTTGTCTTTAAGCCACTGTCCTTTTTTTGCCAGTGTGTTTAGGATCATTGTAATGCTCCAAAGTGAACAACCTTCAGCTGTCTAGCAGAGGGCTGCAGGTTTTTCTTGAGCATTTGGGTGTACTTGGCAGCATCCATTTCCATCTCAGTCCAGACTAATTGCCCAGATCCTGCTGAAGTAAAGCGTACCCACAGCATAATGGTGCCACCACTGCACTTCATACTGTGTAGTGCGATTTGGGTGGTGTGCTGTTTGGTTTTGACCAATCATTGAGCCTGGATTTTAGTCAGGAGTTTCAACATGAACTTTTCGTCTGACCACTAAAAGGCTGTCTAATGGCTTGAGAAGTCTATTTGTGCCATTTTCCCTCATGACAAGCTTCCTTCTTGCCATCCAGCCATACAGACCGGGTTGTGAGATTGTTGACCCATGCACAGGCTGACCAGCATCAGACATAAAGACCTAGAAGTCCTTCAGATTTACCACGGATTGCTTTTCTGATCAATATCCTCTTGGTTTGGTCATCCACTTTGTGACGGCCAAGTTCAGGCAAGGTGTTGGTGGTGCCATAATGCTCTGAACAGTACTCTGAAGGGTAGTTAAAACCTTTTTGTCTTAACTTGTGTGTTTCCATAACTTTATCCCAGAGCCATTTTGGAAGCATCTTTTGAACCATGGAGAATTCTTTGTGTTACCATGACAACCACTACAAATTGCATGAAATGGGAATCCGTTAGCCTGGTATGAGATCTGGAAGGTGGTTGGTTTCAACGGAGCAGGTTTAAGATGGTTTTTCTAAAGGGCTGATGACTTACTAATTTTACTCATACAATTTTAATAATTGATTAGTTTTCTTAAATGTTCTTTTCACTTTGATTTTGATGAGTTATATTGTGAAAATATAGCTAGAAGGTTAGACTTAATTTATTGGATATGTTAATTATATTAGATGTTATTTACCAGACATAGTAGATGTGGTGGTGTGTTTTTTTTAACCTTTTCTTTTTCTGGAAATGCGTTTCTGAGATGTCAGTACATTTTTTTTCTAAACTATTTCTAAACTCTAAGTAATTATTTGTGGTCCCACTGGAAATGGTGGCCTTGGGTTGAGCCTTGCATTACCACAGAACTCCCCTGACTCTTGCGTCCTGACTCCGTAGCGTGTGCTAGTGGCGTAACGGAAGAACTGCAACTCAAAGATAAACTCTGAATAGTAGAGCAAGCATTAAATATGCTATACAGGACTGGAAATGATTAATGAACCCTGGTTTAAACTGCTTCCACTGTTGATTCTTAGCATGGTATATTGGGACATTTTTCAGTTCCAGGCAGCAGTTTTTGGAGAGAACCCTCGCTTCCAGATTGGTTAGGCTGTCATCTACTCAAAGCATATTTCGCTTTTCCATCCAGACGCCAGATGGCAAAGCTGCAATCATGGTAAGGCCATTTCAGCTGGCAATGCCTGTGCTAGCAGTGACATATGTAGGATAATGCAGCTCATTTCATGTCTGCAGCTCTGGTTGCTGAACACTGATACTCTGATAGCTTCATTGCCTGAGAAAGCTATCGGCAGTGACAGCTTAGTCTCCTCCGGTGACCCTCTTTCCAGAGAGGGCCGATCATGCCAGGCTGCTAATGCAATCAAAGTCCTTTACCTGCCCTGTACTGCTGGCCAACATCAAGAGTAAGTTCATATCTTTCCTTGTTCTCATCCAGATCTTAAATGATAACTTTTAATTATAACTGATCTAATGAATTACTTCCTTATTGACATTGTTTCTGGTTTCTTCAGCCATTCCGACAGACAGGGAAAGCTCATTAGCATGGGTTATTAAATACATGTCCCAGGAAGACCTAGAACAGAACCTTGTGGGACACCAAACAAGTGATTGTAGCCATGATTTGGTACAAAAGCAGTATCCATGAAAGGCTGAGTCTAAAGATTGGCAGAGAATCTCCAGTTTCCAGAATCTCAGTGTACTTTTCTACATCACAGAAGTTTAAATGACCTTTAGTAAGGGCACTGACTCGACCCCATACCAAGACCGAGCATGGCTTTTGGACTTGTTGCTGATAACAATGTGGATGGTCCTTTTTTGTTTTTGGTCCGAACCACACACTGTCCATTTCTTCCAAAATATATCTAGAATACTGATTGGTCTGAGCACAATCCATATTTCTACTGTGTGATGGTCCATCATAGATGCCTCAGAGCCCAGATAAATCAAGCGTGCTTCTGAACATGGTTAAGATAAGTCTTCTTTTTTGCACAGTAACATTTTAAGTGGTATTTGTGAATGTACAGTGGGACAAAAAAGTATTTAGTCAGCCACTGATTGTGCAAGTTCTCCTACTTAGAAAGATGAGAGAGGTCTGTAATTTTCATCATAACTACACTTCAACTGTGAGAGACAAAATGAGAAAAAAAATCCAGGAAATCACATTGTAGGATTTTTAAATAATTTAATTGTAGACCATGGTGGAAAGTAAGTATTTGGTCACCCACAAACAAGCAAGATTTCTGGCTTTCACAGACCTGTAACTTCTTCTTTAAGAAGCTCTTCTGTCCTCCACTCGTTACCTGTATTAATGGCACCTGTTTGACCTCGTTATCTGTATAAAAGACACCTGTCCACAGCCTCAAACAGTCAGACTCCAAACTCAACCATGGCCAAGACCAAAGAGCTGTCTAAGGACACCATGGAAGAAAATTTGTAGCCTGCACCAGGCGGGGAAAGTGAATCTACAATAGGCAAGCAGGTTGGTGTGAATAAATCAACTGTGGGAGCAACTGTAAGAAAATGTAAGACATCCAAGACCATTGATAATCTCCCTCGATCTGGGGCTCCACGCAAGATCTCATCCCATGGGTCAAAATGATCATGAGTACAGTGAGAAAAAAATCCCAGAACTACACGGAGGGACCTGATGAATGACCTGCAGAGAGCTAGGACCAAAGTAACAAAGGCTACTCAGATCCTGCAGTGCCAGGCGTGTCCCCCTGCTTAAGCCAGTACATGTCCAGGCCCGTCTGAAGTTTGGCAGAGAGCATATGGATGATCCAGAAGAGGATTGGGAGAATATCATGTGGTCAGATGAAACTAAAATAGGACTTTTTGGTAAAAACTCAACTCTCCGTGTCTGGAGGAAGAATTTTGAGTTATGCCATACCTACTGTGAAGAATGGGGGTGGAAACCTCATGCTTTGGGACTGTTTTTCTGCAAAGGGGACAGGACGTGTTAAGGGAAGAATGAACTGCTGCTCACGCCAGCACATGTCCAGGCCCAACTCCACTTGTCGTGTTTGGAGGAAGAAGGAGGATGAGTACAACCCCAAGAACACAGTGTTGCCCCAAAACATCACTGCTCTAGAGGAGATCTGCATGGAGGAATGGGCCAAAATACCAGCTACAGTGTGTGCAAACCTGGTGAAGACTTACAGGAAACGTTTGACCTCTGTCATTCCCAACAAAGGTTACGTTACAAAGTATTGAGTTGAACCACATTTATTGACCAAATACTTATTTTCCACCATAATTTACATTTAAATTCTTTAAAAATCCTACAATGTGATTTCTTGGATTTTTGTTTCTCATTTTGTCTCTCATAGTTGAAGTGTAGCTATGATGAAAATTACAGACCTCTCTCATCTTTCTAAGTAGGAGAACTTGCAGAATCAGTGACTGACTAAATACTTTTTTGCCCCACTGTAACTCTGTATTGTAGTGCTTCATAAAGGTTTGCTAAAGTAATCCCTTGCCCATGTGGTTCTATCAGCTACTGAATGCCGTTCTTGATGTAGTGCCATCTGAGGCATCAGAGAACATGGGAATTCAGCTTAGGCTTGTGCCCTTGCTTTTATGAACTCAAATTCCTTCATGATTCCTTGAATCATGACTGTGCATCGTCAGCTGATTCTAAGCTTTATAAAAATGGAAAAATACAAATGGAAATCTTCCATAGTGTTAGCACAAAATTCTATTTCCATTTAATTAAATGTTAGATTTATCAGACTTTGTCTGAAATGAAACACATTTCTAGGCAAAATCTTAATAGGAGGCATTAGAACCGATGTATCGCTCCATGTTTACAGAATAACATGTGCTCCCTGCAGTTTCATGCTGGTTTTCCATAAGTCTCACCACAGAGTTTGCTGCAGGATCTCAGCAGATGGCTAAATGTCACTGAAATGTCCTGGATAGATCATCGCTATAATGTGACAGAGCATCAGTCTCCATGCAGCGCTCTCGGCCGCGCTCTCCTTCGCTGTTCGCCTGTTCTCGCTGACAGATTGCTGTGACATAATTAAAATTGTCATTTTTCAAACTGTCAGATTAAAGTAATTAATGTCACACTCGCTTGCTCTCTCTCGATCTCTCTCTGTCGTTGTAGAACTGTGGATGCCTGGGAGAAGGATATCAGTGTTCATCCTCTGATCCTGCCTCGGAACACGTGCGATGAGGTCATGCAGCTCCTGATTTCCTCAACCAACACGCTGCCCTCCACACTGCGCTCCATGAACTGCTACCAGGTCAGTTTGAAGTAATTCGGTCAAACTCAGGTTTGAAATATTACCTTATGATAGCTGGATTTATGTACTTAGGATGCATCTCCGCTCATGTAGCCAGCACCACTGGTGATTCATCTTGTTTGTACTATATAGCCAAAAGTCTGTGGACACCCAACAGCCAGAAAACAGAAAATCCTTAGAACCTAAAGCAATGTTAACTGTTTTCCTGCTTGCCCAGTCATGTGAGGGATCGGAAAGTTCACTGTCTCAAACCAAATTCTTGAACAAATCGTTGTATTTTAAAGTGTTATTCACATAGAAGTAAGCACACACAAGCTCATCTGTTTAGCTAAGGTTATTTATTCTAAATTATACCAAGGTTATTTCCGACCCCGCAGTTTGATTGGTCATTAAAAATGATGTAATATTCCCAGAATATGTGCTTTCGTATTGACGCTAAGAGCCAATTTCTTTCATTATAGCTGATAGTAATTGCCACCCCTCAGGTTAGAAGCACTCCTCCACTTAACCACGGTGAAAGCTCTGTGTGAATTTGAATAGTTCAGCAAAAAAATTGCATGTCTTTGTACTTGAATGTGCCAGTAGATGAGTTCTAACACGTCTTTAAAGAAGACCTACACACAGCGAAAGAACTGCTCAGCCTTTTATCCAGGTGTCAGTAACAAAGGCTTCGGTTCAGATGTTGCTCATTGTATCTGCTTCCTCCTCCTAGAGGCAGGCTCCTAATTAACGTCAGAAACCTTTCTCTTGCTTATTCCATACCTCGAGGCCTCAGGCTTGAGCTAGCGAAGAGACATCATGCTGATGCCAGGATGCTGTTTTCTTTAAGCGTGCAAGTAAAAGGAAAAAAAGGTTTATTTTCCGTCCGTGGCAGATAGTGCTGTAAATTTAGCTCTGCCTACTGTGATGCTGTCAGTGCTAGTGGTCATTAGAATTACAAACGGGGGCTGTAACAGACAGGGACGTTTTTATTTGCGCGGCTGGCTTCTGTTTGTTAGAGACAGGCTGTTTAGTCTGACAGAAGGATAAGCGTTACACGCAGCTCACTGGAAAAAGGCTGAAAAGTTTCAGATGGCCGAGGTGAAGTCAGGTTACAGATGCCGGAGTGTTAGAGAGTTTACACACTTTGCGCAGTGCCGGTGCTGATGGCGTTGGGTTGAGGGTCAGCGTAACGAGATGATGCAAACGGATTGAGTTACAGGAGATGGAGCCGGGTGCCTGTCTGGAAACTGGACTGCTCAGAGTCATGTGTTGCAAGCATTTAAGAGCAGGAGGACGTTCAGCCAAGGCCTTTAATGCATTAACACATTTTATAATGAAGTGTTGAAAAAAATCTCATGTAATTAATGAGTAATGGTTGAAAGTGGAAGGGAAAGCAAAACACTTACTCTATTGATGGACTCTGGGCACTAGCATAGCTGCTAAACTAACTGTGTTCTGTTTTGCTTTCGGTTGGCCCTTATAAACTAACCTCTTTAGGACCCTTGGAGACTTATTTGCAATAAGAATATAGCACTGTAGGTTTAAAAAATAAAGAAAAACACGATCAACACAGTGGAGATTTTCACTGAGCAAGGACTATTGTGAACCTGAATCGCTGAATCCCTGTGTACTGAGTCGTGACTCGTGAATCGGCTGAAATGAGTCGCGTGGCTCGACTCATACAAGTTTAAGCAAGTGCACCAAGAACCGAGCAAACGACGAGGACCTGAAACACTTTTTTTTTCAAGCCAGAATGCGACTAGAACCGAATTTGATGAGTTCTGAGGTGGTAGAGAACCGAGGTGCCACTGTAGAGAATAAAAGCAGAGAATGTCTAGATTTACTCTTATTATAGATCCTGGAATCGATCAAGATTCATGAACATGCAATTCGGATGCACCCTCATGTTCTCACCACCCAGGCATTGCTTTTTCCTCATTTGTATGCTATTAGCTGTTGCACATGCAGTTTGAGTCCATGAAAGCTTGAGTGTATGCTGTCATTATAGCAAAAGGGGGAACATACCAAATTTGAATCAATTCTGAAATTTGGGATGAAAACAGGCACCAGAAAACCAACAAACTCCACGCAATCTAGGCCGGGAATCAAACCAGGCATCTCTGGAGCAGTGGTATGATCGTGCTAACCACTGTGCTGCCCAATTACAGAAGTGCTGAGGTAAACTACACACAATTTGGCTGTGTCCCAAATTACATGCAGTGGTACCAAAATAGTAGGGGTGTAATATCTTCATGATGTGCCTTGAGATATTATGAGAATCTTCATACTGAACACGTTTTCTTACTTGCTCTAAAAACGAAGACAAGGCAACCCAAGGTGTTGTAGCAGTCCGATGCTGCACTGTACTCATGTCAAGCTTGTGCTTTCCTTAACGTACTGACAGTTGAACCAACAATAGCCCAGATCGAGTGGGTCCTTACAATTTAGTTTGTTGGGTTAAACAAAGGAGCGAGAGAGAGCATTTCGTTTTAAGGAACTGGTTTGGATTTACTCGGTGGATATGACCCAGACAACATATTATATTTTTGCAGCATATTATGTGGTAGAAACATAACCTCAAAAGGAAGTTTCCCAAAAACTGCGCTGAACGGCAGATAGCACATGGACCTCAAGTGGGTGCAACAACCAATGGACGCTACTTTAACATGTACCTCCCACCCAAACATTGTTGCAGACCAAGTGCAGGTTGTTTGGTAACACAAAGATGCTGGTGAATGAAAAAAATTGACCCAGTCGAAGTGACCCAATGACAAAATATGCGAGAAAAAGTTTGGCAGAAACACCACAACCTCAAAAGGAAGCGCAACAAAAACTACACTGAAAGGCAGATAGCCTCACATGGGTGCAACAACCAGGAAAGGCACTGAATCAAACAAGAGTAATGCAGATATTTGAAATGATGTTATGACAAGGCTTTAAGTGACACGTTCAATCCACATTACTACTTGCCAAGTTGCAAATATTTTTGGACACCATCACAGTGCACAGAAATTGCAGAGAGACTATTGAAGTCGGATTGAACAACGTCTGTTTTTGGCCTCAGCTAGGCATATATGGTTTAGCTGCACCTCAGTGTTGTGGGTTTTTTATGCAGTTATTGGAAGACACCTAGAACATGGTGGTTATATTTTGATAAACCACCTTTTGAAACGACTTAAATTTGGTTGAAGTGCCCAAAACGTGAAAAATCTAGGGTTCATCCTGTCTGAAAATGAAATAAAAGTCAAAGTAAATCTGATTTGGGGTTGCATTTCCCTGTGACAAATGTGAGTTAAGAGTAAAGTTTAATAATAGCTGCCTGCTATTATGGGATGGCAGGACGTTTTTGGCTAGATGCTTCCATTTTTCATACGGCGTTCAGTATTCTGCGTATGTATTTTTAATGCATTAAAATGTCCATTACAGGTTATTTTAAAATTTAAAAGTCTTGGTTTATATCGAGGATTCTTCCATGCGTTGGTGAGGGACTTGTAGTGCATCAGCTATTCAGCTTCTTTCGTCAAGAGAGAAATGAGTCTTTGGTCACCCTGCCAAGTTTGAAGGGTTCTGATAATGAAGTAGTAGAGCAGGACAGGAGATACTATTGTACTGCTTCTTCAGGATAATCCCCTCCTAAATGAGTCCTGCATAGATCTAAAGGTCATCATGGAGTAATAGTCTTTGAAAATGTTTACTACTTCAGTCATTTAACCCTTAGAAGTCTAGGGTTGTTTCTGCCTACATAAAACCATGCAGTTGTCTGGCGTCATTTTGATTGGTGTACTTTCTTTAGCACAGTGTCACCGATATGACGCAAATTTTAAAAACAGTGTCGTAACACTGGCCAGGTGCCACATCGGATACTCCAAACTAATTCATACCCGCTTAATAAAAGAAAACCACCCCAATGTTTGACATGCCAAGTACCTTTAACAGTAAACATCCTGACCGATTGTATAAAATACCAAAAAGAAAGGAAACCATTACCGATATCTTAAAGCAAGAAAGCATTTTTCAGTAAGGACAAAGCAACAGCAGTCATGGGCAGCCTAAAACGGATTAAACTGAAGGACTTTATTTAAAGATAAAAGAAAGAATCAAACAATAGAGAGAAATCTGAAAGGACTAAACCAATCTTGTAATTAAAAAAACCTGTAAAGGAGTTCCTGTAATGTGGCGTTATAAACTCGAAATAAATAAACCCACACACCGAATCCCCCAAATCCAAAGAAAGGTAAAGTATTATTTTCTCCTTTTTATTACTCAGAACCACAGAAATCCATATACAGGCAAATTCAGAATGTAGATCAGAATCTACATGACTTAAAGTCATAAAAATAGTAAACGCATTCTAGTAAATGTGGTCTGTCTTGACTTTTAAGCCAAATCCAAAAATACACTTGGTTTAATTGTAGTAAGTATTCAGAAAAAAAATATTAGGCCTGTCAGTCAGTCTCATTTTTGCTGCTTGAGCACGTTAGACGCCCATACTTATAGGCTGTGTCCCAAATGGTCAGATACTCACTGGTCCTACACGCTCACATTCTAAGTACTATATAGAATATTATTTAGTCTATAGAGAACTGAGGAGTTAAGGGTAGTTAATGATTTGGGGCATGTCCTTATACGGATTGCTCTTTGCTCTGTAGCAACAGATGTGTCACGAAATGGTTAATACCCAAGATAAGAGCTTGCACATTCATTTTAGTCCAGTTTAGGGTTGTGGGGAGCTGGGGCTGTATGACTGTATGGTGCTTTTTAACGAAATAAACTGTACTGCCAAACTCAATCACCGAGCACTTTATTTGTAAACCTATACTAATGCTGGGTTACTTGACCCTTTGCTGTCAGTGTAGCCTCTGTACTTTGTGGCAAGCATTCCACAAGATGCTGGAAACATCCAGTGATTGTATTACGGAGTTCCTGCAGATTTTTCAAGCGAACTGTCCTGCTGCAAATCTCCTGTTCTACCAAATCCCAATGGTCTTTTTGGGAGGAACACTGAACTCAGTGTTCAGTCGACTGTCTGTTCTTAGCTTATCGAAGGGGATCCTGATGTGATCTTTTGCTGTTGTAGCCCATCTCACTCAAGGTTCAATGTGTTGGGCTTTTCACCTTCTCACCACAATTGCACAGACTGGTTATAATGAGATACAGTGGGGCAAAAAAGTATTTAGTCAGCCACTGATTGAGCAAGTTCTCCTACTTAGAAAGATGAGAGAGGTCTGTAATTTATCATAGCTACACTTCAGCTATGAGAGACAAAATGAGAAAAAATCCAGGAAATCACATTGTAGGATTTTTAAAGAATTTAATTGTAAATTATAGTCGAAAATAAGTATTTGGTCAATAACAAATGTTAAACTCAGTACTTTGTAACATAAACTTTGTTGGCAATGACCGAGGTCAAACATTTCCTGTAAGTCTTCACCAGGTTGGCACACACTGTAGCTGGTATTTTGGCCCATTCCTCCATGCAGATCTCCTCTAGAGCAGTGATGTTTTGGGGCAACACGGACTGTCTTTTATACAGATAACGAGGTCAAACAGGTGCCATTAATACAGGTAATGAGTGGAGGACAGAAGAGCTTCTTAAATAAGAAGTTACAGGTCTGTGAGAGCCAGAAATCTGTCTTGTTTGTGAGTGACCAAATACTTATTTTCCACCATGATTTACAATTAAATTCTTAAAAATCCTACAATGTGATTTCCTGGATTTTTTCTCATTTTGTCTCTCATAGCTGAAGTGTAGCTATGATAAATTACAGACCTGTCTCATCTTTCTAAGTAGAAGAACTTGCACAATCAGTGGCTGACTAAATACTTTTTTGCCCCACTCTAACAACATGGCCATTCTGTCAGCTCGAACCAGTGTAGCCATTCTCTATTGACCTCTCTCAACAGAGGTGTTTCTGTCAGCAGAACTGCTGCTAAGACTTCTGGATGTTTGTTTTTTTCCTTTATTGCATTTTCTGAGTAAACTCTAGGGACTGTTGTTTGTGAAAAATCAAGAAGATGGACATTAATAGAAATACTCATAACCAGCTCGTCCGGCACCAAAAATCATGCCATGGTCAAAATCACTGAGATCATATTTATTTTTTTAGTAACTGAACATTACATAAAGCTGGAGATTTTATGAAATGCACTGCTGCCGGATGATTGCCTGATAAAATAAATGTATGAATGAGTGAGTGAGGGTAAGCAAGCAGAAATGCTGTCCTTTGAGTTAATGCATTAAACTGCACTATTAAAGTATTTAAAAAAGTTTTTTTTTTAAGTTTTTAATTTAAAAAAGCTACTGCTGATTCTTAGAGCAGCACAAACAGCAAGAATTATTCATCTGTGTGTTGTAACTAACTGTCTGTGATTCTTTTACTCTGTGTCTGAAATGGACTGTCCTTTTAAATAACTTGCCCAGGGACTGCAGATTAAAATGAGCAATTTGGCTAAACCTGTTACATTTACATTATGAAATAATGATGACGATTAATGTGCATTGCCCCTATTCATTAAATAATGTGAAGTAAAAGTCAAAGGGAGCTGAGTGTAATCCTGATCCTTGTCTGTGAATATTTACTGTAGCTGATTTATTAAATGCATGCTTTATTGTCTTTGTAATGAATGATGGTCCTTGGGTAACCAGGGACCGAACCTTGAGCTCAGCGTAACCCCTCGTCCATCACCAAAAGCAGACCTTGCATGTGTTTACCTTGATTCATGTTGTTTCCTTCCTACTGGCACTTGTATAATGGAAGCAGAGGTCTTTCAAGACTTTTGAATATTGTTTATTTATTAAGAAACTGTAGTTGTCTTGCTGGTGTAGACACTGATTACCTATTTATTTAAGTATTATTGTCATTTTCCACATTTTAACAACACTTGTCTTAGATGTGTTGTATATAACCTTGACTTTTGTATTGTTCATATGAAGGGCTCATGAGAATTTACCAGACATGGGTCCATAAATGTGGGTTATGCATGGTGGTTTAGGGTGTGGAGGTTTATGGAAGCCATTTCTGGGAAAAGAGTTTCAGAGAGCTGAGTCATTTCACAAGAAGTTTCTCTACTTCTAACCTATATATCCGAAAATGAAAGGGAAATTAATGTTTAAAATGTATATTTGGAATCGCTGGTGTAATCTGACAAAAATGATATAACTTACTTGCTTTGTTGGGTTCAAATAACACAGAAAAATACGATTTTTTTTTAAGGTGATTCTACTGCGCATGCACATCCCGCCACTACAAAGGGGCCAATTACTGATATGCTGATTGGTTCTTTCTAATGATGGGGCGGGGCTTCTGTGCTACAGTCCCATTCATATTTCAACCAGTGAACAGTCTAATCCTTATGTAACGTCTCTGATAACAGACAGGGGCTGTACATCATCCGGCGTTGCAAGTTTAAAGTCGGATTAGAGTGCCATCTACTGACGGTCTGAAACTTAGCGGGGTAGAATTTCATTGCTGGCAGGACATTTGTCACCTTTTAAGCTTGGTGAGAGGCCAGGTTGGCGGCTTTTCGAAATAAAATGCATGGCGGGAAATCCGTCCTGCCATCACAGGTGGTGAGGTTGGCGATGATGATGGTGGGCAAGAGAACGAGGTTAGACTGTATATAGGAGCAGATCCTCTTCTAAACATGGCCAACATTTATACGTCTTACTCACTGGCCTTATTGTGGAAGTGCTCAGATATCAGAAAACAGAGGGCAAATCCCCTGTGTGGACTTCAGGTAAAATATTCCTGCTTTAAGATCTTTTGTACTACCTACTTTTGTTCACTGTACTATGAGTGACGGTTTTTTCTCTCTCTCTCTTTCTCTAGGTGGCATACTTGAGAAGATGAAGTGTCTCAGAATGAGTAGAATTCATTTAACAAGAAACGTGGGACGGTTATAAATTGCCTTTGGATTCACATACCAGAGATGTACTTCAATATTAAAAAATGTTTTATACATTAGAGTGAATATTAAAAAACATGAATGTTTTATACTTTGTTTGTGGGCTTATTTTTTCTTCCTATATTGAAGGTGAACTAGGGCAGAAATGAAAACTGTCTGATGCTGTCCAAATACTTTCTGCTTGGCTCACTAACTGAACGTTTCTTATATTACGTGCATGCTTTAGGGAAATTAACTTAAACGAAGGACTCCTCATCAGCTGTTGTGAGGTTCAAAATGATCAGGTGCTGTACCAGGTCCTGTTCTGACAAGTTGCTGTATGTACAGTAATTGCATTTCTAGTTTCTTGTTCTAGCTCGGTGGTGAGATGGATGATTGATGCTGGTCTGAATCCAGCCTGGTGTGCTGTGGAATATTACCTGAATACTGCAAAAGGCCTGCTGTAATCTTTGGCTGGTAAACAATTTGTTTTCATCAGCCAACCAGAGCACACAAGTCTCACCCCCCACTTATTTGGTCAGGGTCACAGTGGTGGGTCTGGATCCTAATCTGTTTGACTAGATCCAGGCAGAATTACTATATGGAGAGGACATTGGTTCAGGGTTCTGTAAACACAACGCCTTGACCTTCATGATGCAAACCCGTTGTGAATCCCTTGGGCTTCTAACCCAGATACCGATTCCAGCAGATGTCTCTTACCACTGAGCCTCCAGAGCTGCTGACGCGGCAGTACAGTATATTACATCATGCAGATGTGGGTCAGTTAATGTTAGTTAATTCTAGACTAGGTGTTGTACAAACACTCTTTTATACATGGAGTACTGTGCAAAAGTATTAGGCAATCTACATACATTTTTCAGTATATATTCTGCTTATTCTTTAAGTTTTAGTGGTCACTGCTTTTTGTAGTTCTGCAATTATTGACTGTAGTCGATCTGTTTCTTTGCATACTTTTAGTCCCCTTTACTTTGTTCTCTAATGGTCAGGACCATTGGGTGGTGCATCATTCTGAGCATTGGCTGAGCATCTAAGGTGTTTACACATAACGTTCTTCTGATATCCAGTGAGCAGGAGCCCTGTGGACGGAAATGTCGTTATTGATAGCGTTCAACTGACAGGCTTGTTTAAATTCTCAGTAAGCTGACAATATCAACACAGGAAAATAATCTCTCAATGCACAAACTTTGATGCGAATGGGTTACAGCAGTAGGTCAGCAGTATATCAGGTTCCCCACCTGTCAGCCCCAATCAGAACTTCCAGGGGACACATTGGGAACAACTGAGCAGTTTGGAGTCAAGGATCAAGTTTGGAGACTAGATAGACTTTTTGAATGTCTAACCAATCGTTTTGGGGGTGGTTAATCGCACTACATAGTAGTTTTTGTGTCATCTGATCATGAAATGCAGTTCCAGCCCAAGTTCTAGTGACCTTTTGCAAACTCTAGAGCTTCACTTGTCAAAGTCTTGTCCCCATAAATCTGAGTTAATTGTACGTCTGGATTTCATTGCAAATGCCAAATCGATAAAAAATGGAAATTTGATTTGTTTTTATCCCTGGAGAACACAGGGCAGGACCATTACAGGCCTGGGTAGGGGATGTTGTTGTTGTAGTGCTGGGGGATGATTCTCCCATCTGGTCTCACCTCCCTCAGACACAACTAGTCTTGAATGCATGTGAAGCCCAGCCCAGCCAGAAGGCACCACCAGGACTTGAAATCTGGGGCTGGATTCACAAAAGCTTTCTTAAGAAAAAACTTGTGAAGGTTACATTTACAGCATTTAGCAGATGCCCTTATCCAGAGCGATTGGACGCAATGGGTTGCAGCTCATTAGTTAAAATACCTAGTTTGCTAGGTATATGATTGATTTCGTTGGGAGTCTGAATTGTCACAGAAGAATACGATCAGGAAGGGTGTGAGGATCTGCCATGTCACTTAGAGAGCTTTGTGGATTTGCCTCTTTCTCCAAAACCCACAAAAGTTCCATCTAAACCACAGATTAAAGTAACAGCTTTGCCATATACTTTGCTTATGTAGACAACTTTTGTATTTTAAGGATGAACTTCACTCAAGTCTTTTAAAGTTTGCATTGAAAATATGTAGGCCTTATTTCTAACTAGTGAACTGTTTTCAAATTTGATAAGTCTGGATGATTACCTTGCAGTTGTGACAATTGTGACGCTATTAAGAAAACATTTAAGAACATGATATTTTAAGGAAGTCCACTTGTTAATTCTTAAGATGATTAAGAATTAGGAAGAATTCTCAAGAAGGTATTTGGAGAATGAGAGGGTTTTTTTTTTTAAAGTCTTTCATCTTAAGAATGAAGTTAAGAAAGCACCACACGTTTTAAGAAGATTTGCGATAATCTGTGATATTGTAAAGCGACCTTGGGTGTTGCGAAAGGCACCATATAAGTGCAATGTAGTATTATTACTATTATTATTATTATTATTATTAAGGTTTTCTTTTTTAAGAAGCTTTGAACTGGTCCCTACAGTGGTGGGCTGGCACCCAACCACCATTGAAATCCTTGATAAAATAATAAGGGCTTTCTTATCTCACCAGTGTGTACCAATTATATCTTTACCACAAGTACTATTATTCCTGAAATTACTGTATTTTAAGAGAGTGGGTGCTCTTTTAACAACTACCTGATAAGTCCAGTCTCCACACTCGAAGCAACTCTTTTCAATTTGCTCTAATTCTCAGCTGTTCTATGCAAATCCTCTTAAGTGTGAAAAGTATTCCTTTTTCCTGCATAATAAGTAAGTTATTTCTGAGTTGCGTATACCGAGAAAGCTTCAGCTGTGCCGTTTTGGTAGCTATAATTGTTGACTTTGTCTTTTTCCTTGACTTTGAGAGCGTAATAGCATGTTATTTTTTTGTTCGCTCAGCTCACAGGTTTGCTTTATCCTGCCAGGAACTTCTACTCATCCGTGTTAGTGGATAAATAACCTTTGAAGCTGCTGCTGAGGTCTGAAATGTTGCATTTACATCAAGTACAATTAGTCATGTAGGACGCAGGAGCTTTCTTATGGTGAGTAATTTAGATTCCTGCATGTGTTCTGAAAGACTAGCTCTGGATTAAAATGTCATGTTCATAAAATGTCCATTAGAGAACAGAGTAGAGGAGATTTAACAAAGTATGCAGAGAAACAGATGGACTGTAGTTTGTAACTGTAGAACTACAAACTGCAGTGACCGCTAATATAAAGAATACACAGAATATATGTTAAGAAAATGTAGACACATGTATGTGGGGTTAAACTGTACTATATATATATACAGGAGGTGAACTAAAAACAGTAGGCATTTTGGCTATTCATAGTTGAGGGGGGATGTTGCCAGGGGAGTCCAGATATCAGTAGTAACAGGGCACTGGCAGAAGTACCCCTGGTGAGGACAATGGTCCATCACAAGACACCCAAGGGTCTTTGCTGTCTCTCATGTAGGATACCTCCCATTCCTAAGATGCATCATGTGCCTGTGTGACACCTGACCTAGCCAGAGGGCAACGCAGGCACTCGAACCCGGGTCTCCATAGTGGAACTAGTGAATTGCTGCTGCGCCAAGTGCCAACACTGGTTAAAACAGGTGCGTGCCATTGAATGTCCACATTACGTTCTGTGAACAGAACATTACCATAGTAATTTTGTGCATAGTGTTTCATTTTAAACAATAACAATAACATCACTACGCTACTCCCAACACATGACTCCCTACGTCATGCATTGCACTCACTTGTTTGGGGAAAAGATCAAAATAATATGTGCATTATTATTGAATTCCCATCGTAAAGTCAGGCCATCATAAAATGGACAGTACCTGGATAGCATTTAATCATTCAATGACATTTTTAATCATAAAATACCAAGGCAAAATGTGCTTGTTTGTTATGACTTTTGCCTTCAGAATTTTGCATGTGAAATCACATTCATGTTTTGGAATTGGCTACGGTGAGCGATTTCTCACAGAAAACTTCTGAGGCGAGTACATTTTGCAAGCAAAACTTCACACCAAGTTGAAGTTTGGAGAACTTCCAATAGCGCTACTGTTTTGGCCTCTACATTAAAGCATATACACGATATGGAGAACATTACTGGGTCACAGCTCTTAATCATTGAATTCTGGTGTTTCCTTCAGGCCCATTGCCACAGGTGTATGAAATCAAGCACCTGGCCATGAAATCTGCCTTTCCAAACATTAGTGAAAGAATGGGTCGTTCAAAAGCGCTCACTGAATTCGGGCAAAAATACGTCTGTATTAAGGAGGCATATATCCGCCAGGACCAGTGCGTTATCTAATCATGTATAACATCACGTAGTTTTGATCTCTACCTTTTGCTAGAGAAATAGCATAACGTACTCCACTTTGAGAAAAAACAAAAGGAGGTTGCACCTCCAAAATGGCGAAACATCCAAGGCACACTCATGATATTGAGCTTCAGCAATGTACCGTGTTCAACCGACTGCATCTCCTAACTCAAATTCTGCATTAGCCAGGAGAGTCTAAACCACTTAACGTGAACAAAGCTTAATGTGGAATAATCTACTAAAACACTGACCAAGGAACATCCAAATTTTCTCAATTACTACTGGTTACAAGTAAATTCTAGTGCTGAAATGACGGACCTATGGCCTAAAAGGAAAGTAATAATTTTTACGTTGAGCTTATTCTTCAAATTTAAACCTTTTATATGTAAAAAGCTTCACATAAATTTATTTTCCTTTGGATCGCATGTCAATCATTTCCTCAGTAGAGCGTACGATGACTGGTAGTCACTGAGGTCACTGCAGTAGGACATTAAGCCATGTTAAGATTTTTACTTATGATGGGTTTAAATTGGAAGAAGAAAGCTTAACGTTAAAATTAATACTTTTTTTATTATAAAAAGATATATTTCACAATTTTGGAATCGAACTGAATCGATAAAATGCAAATGATACCCAACCCTAGTCCTGTACCAAATTTGACGAGTTGCGAAGTGGTCGCGTGCCAAACAAATCAAGGAGCTGAAAACAGGCCGCTTCTTCTCAAGTGCCAGCTGCTGGAAACAGCAGTTCCCTGAGGATCTGAGCTTAATCCCTGGGTGCTGCAGTTCCAGAACGCCGCGATGGACTGGTGCCATGCTCAGTGTGCCTCAGTCTGCACCAAGCCAATTCCAGGACCTCCCATGACCCTGACCAGGACAAGCGGGTGGTACATTAATGAGGAAATAACTGCCACTTGCTTGCTTTTCTGACAGATTCCCCCAAAGCTTGAGCTTGCACCTAATGCAGCAGCAATTGTTGTTACCCAAGGGGTTCTTCTCCATCATGATGTCTGCTCATGTCTGGAGGTGCAGTCAGGGTGGGCTGCTGTTTGATTCCAACACGGTGTGTGTAACACAGTTAGCCGTGTTCTCCTCACGCCCTCCACAGACAGCACAAGACAAATGACACAGGTGAAGCGGAGGTAATGCCGCCAGTAGATTTCCTGCTCTGGGCTGTGGCTCGCATTCTTTCTTCCTTTGTGCCCGTTTCATCGACGCAGGACCTTGTTAGGCTTAGAGCATTTATGTTGAGACACCCAATAGTTTATGCAATGCTAATGGATGGATGTATAGGATTTACATTGATTATGGATAGCTAGCACTGTTCTTCCAGGAACGCTGATATCGAGTGTAAAGACTGATGTCATTTTGCATTGTTTCTGTGTAAATGGAAACTGTATCACTCCTCCTTCACATGCTCCCTAGGGCAAGGAAATCTTTAGCTTGTGAGTGTGGTAAGTGTAGACATTACAGCCGACAAGAAGGTATAGGAAGAGAGGTCAGAAGCAGCGTACAAGGTGAGGGAACGTCGAGAGGAGGCAAGCGCACACACTCAATGAGTGCACTCAAGCTGGCATGGACTCTATAGAAGTCTGATGGTCCATGTTATCCAGCATGATTTCATAATATCCCTTGTGATGTTCCTGAATGCTTGGCTTTCCCTGTCTTCAAGTGCCCCCATTAAATGCTCAGTGGGGTTTTAAGTCCATGACGTTCAGCTCTCCTTGATTTTCTTTGGTCTTTAAGTAGTGGTTGAAAAGATTTGAGGTGTGTTTTGGTCATTATCCTGCTGCAGTATCAATACATCTCCACAAAGATCCAAACCAGGGGCCGGATTCACAAATGCTTTCTTAAGAATTTCTGGGCCCCAGAATTCTCACAACTTTTGGCCCACGCTATGTTAGCTACTAGTTTACTAAAACCTTAAGTATACAGACGCACTGGTCATTTTATTAGGTACACCTAGTCCACTTTACTCGGCTCTCTAATGGTCAGGACCACCACAGATAAGGTGCAATTTGGGTGGTGGATCATTCGCAGCACTGCAGTGACACTGGTGTGGTGGTGGTGTGTTAGTGTGGTATGAGTGGATCAGACACAGCAGTGCTGCTGGAGTTTTAAACACCTCAGTGTCACTGCTGGACTGAAAATAGTCCACCAGCCAAAAATGTCCAGCCACCAGCGTCATGTGAGCACTGATGAAGGATTAGTGGATGGCTAACAAACTGTGCAAAGTCTGTCTCTGACTTTGCATCTACAAGGTGGAACAATAAGGTGAATGTCTCTAATAAAGTGGACAGTGAGTGATCAGTGTTTTAAAACTCCAGCAACACTACTGTGTCTGATCCAGTCATACCAGCACAACACCAGTGTCAGTGCTGTGCTGAAAATGATCCACAACCTAAATAGTATCTGATCTGTGGTGGTCCTGATCATTAGAGAACAGAGTGAAGGGGACAAAAAGTATGAAGACAAACAGATGGACTACAGTCTGACCCCTAAAACCTATATAAAGAATAAACAGAATATACATTGAAAAATATAGAATGCCTAAGACTATTACACAATGCTGTAAGTGTGTACAGTAGGCAGACAGATCAACGAAATAATATGTTATTAGAACAAAAGTAAAGTCTACTGTGTATTTCCTACAATTGCAGCTGTAGGTAGAGAGGTTCTGAGGTTGATATCCTCTGAGAACTATGAGTAACATTTTTAGTGCCACTCCTCTGCCCGCTTCATTTCCTCTTTGTGCCACCACCGAATTTACTCACTGTTATACTCTGCTTCATTTAGCAATCTATGAAAACATCTGCCTCGTGTGCCTCATCCTGTTAATGCATCCCAATCTGCCCTCTCTCTCCCTCCCAGACAGGCGTCACTCCCATGTCTGATTCCCCGATGTCTCATTAGTGTCACCCACATGCGTTTGACAGGCAACCTACACAAATGCTATGGCCAGAGTCAAGTTTTGCCCACTGTGGCAGTCTGCCCGAGGGCACGAAGCAGAAGGTGAGCTTGCTACTGACATATCCTAACACTGGTATAAATAGAAACTGCAAACTGTTTGAAATTAGGCAGCATCTGTGGCGAGTTCCAATCAGAACAATGCAATTATCGGGTCCGTTTCTGCAAATGAATTTTGCCTCAATTTCTAGACTGGACTGACTGAAAGATAAGGCTTTGGGTTTTTATATGAGGCTTAGGAGGCATCGTGATGAAAACAAATGCCAGAGAAAAGAGCTGACGAAGCAAACGGGAGGCGCACTGGGAGAAAGATCGCAATATTATTTGCTGTTTAGCCCTGAGGCGAGCGCACAGCTTTCCACCACCACCGAAATGTGATCCTGCTCACCTCTCCTCGCTACGTACACTCCAACGCCACACGTTACCAACACAATGATAACAACAACAACAACATTCCGTTTTAATGAATGATTAATTGTTTTGGGGCCTTTTGAAAAGATAGGACGAGCCAAAGGCATCCGTAGAGGTGGAAGTGTCTGAGCGAGTGCTGTAATTTTCCCTTGAGCTCTTGCTCTCAGACTGGCGAGGAGGCGTCAGCAGAATTAAACGACAAGCGGCCTTGACCTCCGTAGGGGGTGTCTTAATGATGGAGAGACAGCGAAGCAGGGTGACAAACCGTTAGCACCCACACAGAAAGATGAATGGTCCAATTTGGGCTGCCGGGTATCTCCAGCACCGGCTCGGCCGTCTCTGTGCAGCTGCACTGACTTTCAGCCTGTCAAAGGCTTTGCTGAAGAGTGAGAGCAGCCTGCACTGTTGATTAAAGTCCAGTCATTTTTAACCACGTCAACCTGGCTGTTGGGAAATATTGTGCCCTCTAGGACTACGCTGCATCATGTATACCTAGAGTGCAAGTGCAGTGGTGCTTGAGAGTTTGTTGAACCCTTTAGAATTTTCTATATTTCTGCATAAATATGACCTAAAACATCATCAAATTTTCACACAAGTCCTAAAAGTAGATAAAGAGAACCCAGTTAAACAAATGAGACAAAAATATTATACTTGGTCATTTATTTATTGAGGAAAATGACCCAATATTGCAATTATAGTGATTGCAAAAGTATGTGACGCCTTAACCCGTTGCTTTTCAGTAGCTGTGCAGCATAACTGGCAAGCTAAACTTTCCTGTATGTGATTCAGTCCTGCACACCCACCGCTTGGGGGAGGAATTTTTTAGCCCATTCCTCCATACCGAACACTTCAGCTCTGGGAGGTTTGGTGGGTTTCCTTTCCTCACATTAGCTCTGCTCGCCTCAGGGTCCTTCCACATCATTCCATTGGATTAAGGTCAGGACTTTTGACTTGGCCAGTCCCAAACATGAACTTTATTCTTCGGGAGAAGGACTTGTGTGCTTAGGGTTGTTGTCTTGCTGCATGCCCCCCTTCTCTTGAGATTCATTCATGGACAGATGTCCTGACATTTTCCCTTCCTGTCGAATTCCCTCTGATATATTCATCATTCATTGTTCCATCAATGGGTGGCAAGGCCGTCCTGGCCCAGATGCAGCAAAACAACCCAAAACCATGATACTACCACCACCATGTTTCCAGATGGGGATAAGGTTCTTATGTGCTGGAATGCAGTGTTGGGTTTTCCTTTCCTTCCTTTCTCCAAACTCTCCTTTCTATTGTGGTCTCATCCGTCAAAACCTTCTTCCAATAGCCTTTTCCTGGCTCGTCCACGTGATCTTTAGCAAAACTCAGACGAACGCAAGGTTCTTTTTGGAGAGGAGTGGGCTTTCCTCCTTGCAAACCCTGCCATGCACATATCCATTGTTGTTCAGTGTTCTTCTGAGGGTGACTCATGAACATTCACAATTAGCTAAGGTGAGAGAGGCCTTCAGTTGCTTAGAAGTTAGCCCTGGGGTCCTTGTGACCTCGCCAACGATTACAATACACACCTTGCTCCCTGGAGTGATCTTTGTTGGTCGACCACTCCTGGGGAGGGCAACAGTTTTGGCAACAGTGGTCTTGAATTTCCTCCATTTGTACACAATCTGTCTGACTGTGGTTTGGTGGAGTCCAAACTCTTTAGAGATGGTTTTGTAACCTTTTCCAGCCTGATGAGCATCAACAACTCCTTTTCTGAACTCCTCAGAAATCTCCTTTGTTTGTACCATGATACACTTCCACAAACATGTGTTGTGAAGAGCAGACTTTGATAGATCCCTGTTCTTTAAATAAAACAGGGTGCCCACTCACACCTGATTGTCATCCTATTGATTGAAAACACCTGACTCCAACTTCACCTTCAAATTAACTGCTTCACATACTTTTGCCACTCACTAATATGTAATATTGGATCATTTTCTTCAATAAATAAACGACCAAGTATAATATTTTTGTCTGATTTGTTTAACTGGGTTCTCTTTATCTACTTTTAGGACTTGTGTGAAAATCTGATGATATTTTAGGTCATATTTATGCAGAAATACATAAAATTCTAAAGGGTTCACAAACTTCCAATTCACACACAGGAATGAGTACAGGCACTGAGAGAACATGCCAAACTTCACACAGCCTATAACCAAAGGCAGAGGACAGCAAAGACCTGTCTCAAACCTTCTCTGGCTGTTCTAATTTCACAGTGCCTGCTGACATTAAAGGTGGAAAGCCTTTATCATTCTCTTGTCCAGTTCTTTTTCAAATAACATCCTGCTGCTTTTTTGCTTCCTTTTAATTCTCTTTTCGTGACTTCCCGTAAGTCACTGCATGTCCCTGCATTAGGTCCACGTCAGCCGTGCGTTTGATCCTCTAATATACCATCCTGTGACATGGTCCCAAAATAGGTCTAGCTGCAGGAAAGCGAATGGTGGCATCATTAATAATCTGGGGAAGTGAAATTCAAGCAAAACCTCTGTTTCTTCGATCACAGTGAACAATGAAAGGCAATATGATGCTAATTTTACACTGCAGCAAAAGAAAGCTTTGATACCACAAACAGTTGTGAGAATAAGTTTGTGAACACTTGGAAAACACTGGACTTCTGTCTTAATTGCTAATAACATGATGTCTGAGCGTCGCCCAAGTTTTAAGGATTGTGACTGTGGTAGCCTAGCGGTTAAGGTACAGGACTATGGACCAGAAGGTCCAGTGTTCAAATCCCACCTCTGCCAAGCTGCCACTGTTGGGTCCTTGAGCAAGACCCTTAACCCACAATTGCTTGGATTGTAAGATTGTACCAATTGTAAGTTGCTCTGAATAAGGGCGTCTAAATGCTGTAAATGTAATGTAAAAGTGACGTACACAAACGCTTGCTCCTAAGTTCTCCTTAGTAGATGTTTTCATTTGTCCTACATCAGCAAATTGCAGTGACAACACCCATTTTTAAGGCAGTAGCATACCTTAAGACAGTGTTTCCCACCACTGTGCTGTCAGAAATCATCAGGTGTGCTGTGGAAAGATTATCCAATTTCACCTGATTGGTACTCTAAGCGAGCGACATGTAGTGGCAGGCAGAACAATTACATTCTCTTCCACTAGAGGGCAGTAAGATATCAGCTGTGTGTTCAACTAAACAGGGCCAGGTTTCACACTGAGTAAGTAAACTCAGTAAATTGAGACTTAATTTTCATTATATTTCAATAAATATGCTTTTTATGACATTTTTGTTTGGTGGTGTGCCTTGTGATATTTCTAATGTGAAATATGTGCCATGGCTCAAAAAGGTTGGGAAACACTGCCTTAAGATACCTGATGATTTAAGATACAGCTGTTATGGTAGCCTAGTGGGTAAGGTACTGGACTATAGACCACAAGGTCCAGGGTTCAAATCCCACCTGTGCCAAGTTGACACTGTTGGGTCCTTGAGCAAGGCCCTTAATTTGCTTGGATTGTAAGACTGTATCAATTGTAAGTCGCTCTGGATAAGGGCGTCTGCTAAATGCTGTAAATGTAAATGTTGTATTGGCCAGTATGTCTGACAATACATTCTTAAGTGGGCATACCCTATCCTAGTCTTCTAGTGCGTATATAGTGCTGTGCTAAAGGCATAGGTCACCATTAGATTTGTAGTTTTAACAATGGTATAATGACCATATATAACATAGTGTCGACGATTGGACCCAAAAATTTCAAATTTGGATTTGTCACTCCAAGATCATTTTCTACTGATCTTCATTTAAACTTTTCGTGAGCTTTAACAAATATTAGACTTTTCACCCTGTGGTTTATCAGCTGCTTCCCTTCCAAGACCATTCCTGATCAAACTTTTTTTTTTTTGCTCCAGTACAATCCAGCAGGGGCAGAAAAGATTAGTTTAGGTACTGACCATATGGACCAGTGGCCTCTGCAGGCGACTCATAATTATTACACTGTTCCCAGAGCTGTACGGAGCAGCTTTCATCTGCTTTTAATTAAAATCTACCCCAGAGACAGCGCTCGCATGAGTAGCATTACCTGTCACCATGCTTTTAATTCAGTGGACTCGTGTTGTGGGGGTAATGATTTTTCTCTGCCACCTCGTGAGTCAAATGTGGGGTTTCTCTGATGAGTCACTTTTGGTGGAGCCAAATATGTACCTGAATGCTTTACTCCGTGCACTATCTGGATTGAAATACCGAGGTGACGTGTATGTTGGGCTGTAGTTGAGCTTGGGTGTGTGGTGCTGGTCTCTACCATTTCTCAGCACAGATAGAGTCTGCTTGTCTGTTCAGAGTTGCTGACCATAGTTGTTTATCAGCCCTGAGCACACTGCAACGCTTGATGACGCCATAGCCATCAGTGGCTGGAAAGTGGGTACACAGGGAATCAGTGTACTTGGTTCTGCTCTTTTAGAGTGAGAGATGGCATTCCTGTATATCCTATCGATCGGTGCAACACGAGCCGTCTTGGGCATCCGTGAGCTCATGTATTGTGTATAGAAGAGGGAAGTTAAGACTGTCTTCCATGAGAAAAGCAAGTGCAGTATACAGTTTGAGCTGTAGTTTTATGCAGTATTTTAGTGTTTTGTATGTAGTATACACTGAATATGGGCAGTATGGGGTATGATTATACTGGAGTTATGTGAAATACACAACCTCTAGGATTAGCAGTTAATTTGAACTTGAAATTAGAGGCAGGTGTTTTCAATCAGGTGTGAGTGGACACCCTGTTTTATTTAAAGAACAGGGATTTATCAAAGTCTGCTCTTCACAACACGTTTGTGGAAGTGTATCATGGCATAAACAAAGGAGATTTCTGAGGAGCTCAGAAAGAGTTGTTGATGCTCATCAGGCTGGAAAGGTTACAAATACCATCTCTTAAAAAAGAGTTTTGGACTCCACCAATCCCAGTCAGACAGATTGTTTACAAATAGTGGAAATTCAAGACCATTGTTACCCTCCCAGGAGTGGTCGACCAACAAAGATCACGTCCAAGAGCAAGGCGGTGTAATAGTTGGTGAGGTCACAAAGGACCCCAGGGTAACTTCAAAGCAACTGAAGGCGCCTCTCACATTGGATAATGTTAATGTTCATGAGTCCACCATCAGAAGAACACTGAACAACAATGGTGTGCATGGCAGGGTTACAAGCAGAAAGCCAACTTGCTCTCCAAAAAGAACATTGCTGTTCGTCTGCAGTTTGGCTAAAGATCATGTGAACAAGCCAGAAGGCTATTGGAAAGAATGTTTTTTGTTGGTGGACGGATGAGACCAAAATAGAACTTTTTGGTTTAAAAGAAAAGTGTTATGTTTGGAGAAAGGAAAACACTCATTTCAGCATAAAAACCTTATCCCATCTGTGAAACATGGTGGTGGTAGTATCATGGTTTTGGGTCCTTATTAGGAAAATGTCAGGACATCTGTCCATGAACTGGAAACTCTCAAGAGAAGGATGGGTCAATGCAGCAAGACACCCGACCCTAAGCAACACAAGCCGTTCTAACCAAGAATGGTTAAAGAAGATTAAAGTCATGTTTGGAATGGCCAAGTCAAAGTCCTGACCTTAATCCAATGGAAATGTTTGTGGAAGGACCTGAAGTGAGCAGCTATGTGAGGAACCCACACCAACATCCCAGAGCAGAAGCTGTTCTGTACGGAGGAATGGGCTAAAATTCCTCCAAGCCGGTGTGCAGGACTGATCAACAGTTACAGGAAACGTTTAGCTGCAGTTATTGCTGCTCAGGGGGGTCACACCAGATACTGAAAGGGTCACATACTTTTGCCTTTTGCCACTTACTAATATGTAATATTGGATCACTTTCCTCAATAAATAAATGACCAAGTATAATAATTTCTGTAATTTGTTTAACTGGGTTCTCTTTATGATGTTTTAGGTCTTATTTATGCAGAGATATAGAAAAAAAAGTGTGTGTGTGTGTCTATGTATATATGTATATATATATATATATATATGTATATGTATATATATATGTATGTATATATGTATATATATATATATATATGTATGTATGTATGTATATATATATATATAGAGAGAGAGAGAGAGAGAGAGAGACTGACTCACACATACTGGGACACAATGATCTGTACTGACATGACTTTTTTTTTTTTTATTATTATGACAGTACAAGCCTATACTGCAGTGTACATGGGCAGTATACACTATGCAGTCTGTTACTGGTGTTCGATATTTTCTGGAATTTGATCGGTAAATTCGATATCGATAATTAGATCATATTTTGGCAGTGATAGCTTGGATCAAAAGTATTCAAAAGTTGTTTAAACCCATCTCTCTTAACCACAATGTAAATTACCTTACCACTTGTTGCTTTTCTAGTCGTAAGGCACTTTATTGGAGAATGATTGCACTAAACCAGCCGCTAGATTGCGCAGGCAGGGTATTTCTAGTGCCGGTCCCAAGCCCGGATAAATGGTGAGGGTTGCATCAGGAAGGGCATCCGGTGTAAAACATTTAAAATAAAGTATGCGAGTTCATAATAATTTCACCATACCGGATCGGTCGCGGCCCGGGTTAACAACGACCGCCACTGGAACTGGTAGCAAACAGGGTACCAGCGGAAATTGGACTACTGTTTGCCGAAGACGAAGAGGAGGGAAGCGTGTGAGGAGACAGAGAGAAATCAGGCGGGGCCAGAATATAGCACTGAGGGTAGCAACCCTAAATGTAGGGACGATGACAGGGAAAGGTAGAGAGCTGGCTGATATGATGCAGGGGAGAAAGGTCGATGTTTTGTGTGTGCAGGAGACAAAGTGGAAGGGTAGCAAGGCTCGATGCATTGGTGCAGGGTTTAAACTGTTCTACCTAAACTGGTGTGGATAGGAAGAGAAATGGAGTTGGTTTGGTCCTGAAGGAGGACTATGTAAAGACATGTCGTTGAGGTGAAAAGGGTGTCAGATAGGATAATATGTTCTGAAGCTGGAAATTGAGGGTGTAAATGGTGAATGTTTGTTAGTGGCTATGCACCACAAGTTTGGCTGTGAATTAGAGGAGAAAGAGAGATTCTGGGGGGAGTTAGATGAAGTGTTTTGAGAGCAATTCCCAGGGAAGAGAGGGACTGGTGATTTTGGGTGCCAGATTTCAATGGGTCATGTTGGTGAAGGTAATGAAGGAGATGAGGAAAGTGATGGGCAGGTTTTGGTGTTAAGGATAGGAACCTAGAAGGACAGATGGTGGTGGATTTTTGCAAAAGGATGAAATGGCTGTGGTTAACACCATATCTCCAAAAGAGGAGGAGCATAGGGTGACTTATAAGAGTGGAGGGAGGAGCACACAGGTAGACACATCCTATGTAGAAGAGGTTAAAAGAGATTGGTGATTGTAAGGTAGTGGCAGGGGAGAGTGTAGCTAGGCAGCATCGGATGGTGGTGTGCAGGATGGCTCTGGTGGTTAGGAAGAGGAAGAGGACAAAGGCAGAGCAGAGGACCAAATGGTGGAAGTTGAGAAAGGAGAATGTTGTAAGGAGTTCAGAGACGGGAGCTGCAGAAAGGCTTTTGGGTGATGGGAAAGAGCTCCCAGACGACTGGGTAGTAGCAGCAACAGTGATTATAGACAGACAGGTAGAAAGGTACTGGGTGTGTCCTTCCTGGACAGCAAAGGATGAAAAGGAAACCTGGTGGTGGAACGAGGAAGTGCAAGGAGGTTATTCAGAGAAAGAGGTCAGCAAAGAAGAAAATGGACAGGGACAGGACTAATGAGAGTATGCAGGAGTACAGAGGAGATGCGGCACAGGGCAATGAGGGAGGTAGCAAAGGCCAGCAGCCGACGGCCTACGATGGTGTTATATGAAAGGTTAGACAGTAGGGAAGGAGAGAAGGAGTTTATCTGGCTGGCGAGACATGAGAGATAGAGCTGGAAAAGGATGGTGCAGCAGGTCATGGTGATCAGGATAGAAATGGAAAATGTACTGACAGGTGAGGAAAGGGTGAGGGAAAGATGGGAAGGAGATATTTTGAGGCGTTGATGAATGTAGAAAATGAAAGGAAGAAGAAGGCTGTATGGTGTAGAAATTGTTGGAACAGGATGTAGCAAAGATTAAGCGAGGAAGAAGTGAGGAAAGCTCGAGCTTGCAAAGGATGAAGAACGGAAAGGCAGTGGATCCTGATGACATACCGGTTGAGGTATGGAAAGTATAGGAGAGCTGGGAGTGGTGTTTTTTGACTAGATTATCAGATGGAATCTGGTGAATGAGAGTATGCCGGAGGAATGGAGGAAAAGTTTACTTGTACCGATTTTTAAGCAGAAGGTGATGTACATAGTTTTGTGGGCTCTTACAGGGGCATAAAGTTTGATGACCACCACACAATGAAGATTTGGAAAGCAGAGTTGTGGAAGCTAGGCTCAGACAGGAGGTGACGGTGTGTGAACAACAGTATGGTTCATGCCAAGGAAATAAGCACCATGGATGCGATTTTTGCTTTTGAGACTGCTGATGGAGAAGTATAGAGATGCGTCAGAAAGAGCTACACTCTGCGTCTTTGTGGATTTGGAGAAGCTTATGACAGGGTGCCAAGGGAGGAACTGTGGTGGTGTATGAGGAAGTCTCAAGTGGCTGAAAAGTACGTTAGATTAGTGCAGGACATGTATGATAACAGCGTGACAGCGGTGAGATGTTGCTGTAGGACTGACAGAATAGCTCCAAGGTAAAGGTGGGACTGCATCAAGGGATCGTCCCTGAGTCCCCTTCTTATTTGCTCTGGTGATGGGACAGACTACAGATTAGGTCAGACAGGAATCGCCGTGGACTATGATGTTTGCAGACGACATTGTGATCTGTAGTGAGAACAGGGAACGGTAGAAGAGAACTTGGAGAGGTGGAGCGTATAATCTGGAAAGGAGAGGAAATGAAAGTCAACTGTAGTAAGAAGAAATACATGTGTGTAAATGAACGGGAGGCAGGTGGAAACAGTCCAGGCTAACAGGGATCAGTGGGTAAAAAAGCACCAAGGTACAGTAGTTCAGGTACTTGGGGATTCAACTGTCCAAGGAAATGGGGAGTGCGGAAGGAGGGTTTAAAAGAAGAGAGTACAGGGCAGGATGGAGTGGGTGGAGAAGAGTGTCAGGAGTGCTGTGTGACAAAAGTGGTCGCAGCCAAAAGTGAAGGAAGGATTTATAAGAGAGAGTAGTGAGACCAGCCATTGTTGGTATGGCTTAGAGACAGTGGCACTGACAAAGAGACAGGAAGCAGAGCTGGTAGGTGGCAGACCTAAGATGTTGAGGTTCTCTTTAGGAGTGTCTAGGGTGGACAGGATTAGGAATGAGATCATCAGAGGGACAGCACAGGTTGGAAAATGGGAGACAAAATCAAGAGGGAAGACTGAGATGGTTTGGACATGTGCAAGAGGAGGATAGTGGATATATTGGTAGGAGGATGTTGGCGATGGAGCTGCCAGGGCAAGAGACGGAGAGGAAGACCAAAGAGGAGTTATTTGGTTGGGTAAATGAAGATATGCAGGGAGTTTTTGGGTGTGAGAGTAGAGACGTGGAGGACGTGGAGGACAGGGTGAGGTGGAAACGTTTAACTCGCTGTGGTGACCCCTGATAAAGGGAGAAACCGAAAGAAGAAGAAGAAGAAGAAGATTGCACTACGTTTTGCTGAGTGTGTTTTTGTGCCGGCACCTTGGCAGGTTTAAGCCCATCATGAACAGCTGACTCCCTAATTTTTCATAATCTTCTTTTTCTTCACAGTGGTTAGTTTTAGAAGGTGAAATAAGTTAGTTGTTGAGCTGTCTTTAACAGCAGTCGATTTCCAACATAGTTTGCAGATTGAGGCAATTAAATCTAACAGCGTAGACTGTAAGGCTGGTGCTGTCTGTATTTTGTCTCCTGGTGCAGTTTGTTAATTCATTTTAAACATCAGTCATGCGCTTTTGGGTGGAATACTAGCTTGATTTACTTGCACAGTAGTCTATCCTACCTGGTTATGTGATGCGGTGAGCACGTGTACTCATATGGTCTGCTTTGATTGTATTTTGCAAAGTGAGTGACGTACTCAATTATGTCAGCTCGCACATCGTTAAAACAACAATTAAGATCTTATTGCAGACGACACTGGGACAGTACACACTATGCAGCCTATATTTGGACAGTATGCTCTATGCAGTCTGTACTGGGGCAGTATGCAGTACTGGGGGTTTTTTGGTACACATTAGAGCCATTTCAAACCATCTTCTCCATGTTAGTCATCCATTTCTTCTTTTCAATTCTAGACCTCAATTAAAATCTTTCCATTTCCTCTTCATCTAATTCATTAGTTCGCCTTCTGTCAGTGGAATGTATGTCTCTGAGGTCTTTGTGCTTAAAGCTTTGACATCAGCACTTTTCACTCAGAGCCCAAGCGATAGAATTAGCTCTACAGTGGCCCATCGTGAATCGCTGGGGCATAGAGTTGGATGTGAGCCCACATTTACAATGAGTTTTGGGTGTTGGATTGCATTGTTTGTTTGTTTTCCTTCATCGTTCTCATTTTCCTCCTATTTATATTTTGTATTTACAGAGGATTTATTTCTCTTGTCAGGAAGCAGAAAGCACATGACCATGCACTTGCTAAAAATATGAACTTTTAGTAATTTTAGCTAAGCTTAACTTTGGATATTTATAGCCTGTGGTTTGACAAATGGGCTCTCATTAGGTTTCGGAGTGACTCTGCAAAATATCATTGGTCATATCTAATGACTCAAGAAAAAGTTTGTGTACTCTTGTGCATGGATTATATTCAGTCTTGGCAGGCGACTTACCACTGATACAGTCTTACAATATGCAATCCAAGCAATTATGAGTTAGGTGCCTAACCTTGACTTGGACCTTGGACCTTTTGGTCAGTTGTCCAGTGCCTTAATTGCTGCTCCAACACAGTCCCTGTTAGTGCTTATAAATGCACATGCTGATTAATTAGTCACAGTTATAAGTTCAGTTACACTTATTGTGTAATTTTATACAATTTTATCTTCTTTTTTCACATTTTATCTTCTCTTTTTCTGGTCAGAGCCATGGGGTCTCACGTCTCCCCAGAGATCACATGGCGCAGGAATAATTGTGCCCTGGTAGGATGCCAGTCCATCTCAGGGCCGGCTGGGGTCGCTTTTGCAGCGCTGATGGATGATCCTCCAACCGAGATTCTCACCCTCAGTCACAGCCAATTGTGCCTGTATCTGTCAGCAAGGTGGCGGGCAGCAGCACCACCCATGCGCCATATAATTTATTTCTTTTATTTTTTTTATTTCAACAACGTTGAAAGCAGCTTTATTCATACCTGTGTCTAGACCCAAATGCACATACAGAACAATTATGTCAAGGAAAAACCATGAAAGGAAGAAACCTTGGGAGTAACCAGGCTCAAAAATGGGTGGAATTGAAGACACACAGACTCAGTGGCAACTTCATTAGGTACACCTTGCTAGTAACAGGTTGCCAGGTTCCTTCAGAACTGCCTTAATTCTTCATGGCATGGATTCCTCAGGGATTTTTGTCCATATTGACATGATGGCATCACGCAGTTGTTGTAGATTTCTCACCTGCACATTCATGATGTGAATCTCCAGTTCCACCACATCCCAAAGGTGCTGTATTGGGTTGTGATCTGTTGACTGTGGAGGCCATTTGAGTACAGTGAACTCATTATCATGTTCAAGAAGCCAGTTGGCGGTGGTTTGAGCTTTGTGACATGGCGCATAGAAGATGGTACACTGTGGTCATAAAGGACTCGGGTAGACTGTGGAGTTTAAATGATGCTCAGTTGGTATTAAAGGCCCAAAGTGTGCCAAGAAAATATTCCTCATTCCATTACACCAATAGCCCGAACCACTGACACAAGGCAGTATGGATCCGTGCTTTCATGTTGTTTACGCCAAATTCTGATCTGACCTGATGTTGCAACAGAAATCAAGACTAGTCAGACCAGGCAACATTTCTCCAGTCTTATGTTTCCCAATTTTGGTGTGCCGTATGAATTGTAGCCTCAGTCACTTGTTCTTAGCTGACAGGAGTGGCGCCTGGTGCGGCCATCTGCTGCTGTAGCCCATCTGCTTCAAGGTTTGATGTGTTGTCCGTTCATAGATGCTCTTCTGCATGCATTGGTTGTAACGAGTGATTGTGTTACTGTTACCTTTCTATCAGTTTAAAGCCACTCTGCTCATTCTCATCTGACCTGTGGCATCAACAAGGCATTTTTGCCCAGAGAACGGCTGCTCACTGGATATTTCCTCTTTTTTGGTTCATTCTTCTTAAACCCTACAGGCTGAGAGTGAAAATCCCAAGAGCTCAGCAGTTTCTGAAATACTCAGATCAGCCCATCTAGCACAAACAGCCATGCAACATTCTTGAACTTCAGCAGATCATCTTGACCATGTCTACATATTTAAATGCATGGAGCTGCTGCCATATGGTTGGCTGATTATATATTTAGATATTTAGCTTTATGGTTCAATGCTTTCAGTAAATGCAGTCAACTTCAGCTCTTGCAAATTCAAGCACTGCTACTTGCATTAATGTAAGTTTAATTATTGGACTTTCTGATTGGCCTTTCCATCTTCTCTCTGCTGTCATATGGCATTTCTTTTAATGGTAAATGCAACAAATAAAATAAACAACAATTACCTTATAACTGACAAGTAAATAAAATGAAAGTTTAGGTTCTTAACTTATGGGAGAATAATGTAAGGTGAAGGTGAGAAGCCATTCAGAACACCATCTACTTCTTATAGATACAGTAATTAATAGTTTGGATCGTGGGAAGGAACTTGCTTGATTGCCCTGCATGTTGTAGCAGAACTTTCTATAGCACGTATTCATATGGAGGGGTCTGAGTGTATTTGAGAATTGTGTGTTAGTCGGTTAGGCAGAATGTATTTATTTCTCAGTATGAATGGATGAAGATCAGACTACACTAATCCAGGGTTCACAAACTTCCTCTAATAGCCTGACACGCAGAGACACTAATGATGCATCGAGTTCATACAATTAGCTCAAAATAATAGTTGGAGGCAATTGAAAAGATTTACCCAAAATAGATTAATCCCCTTGTTTAATTTGGGAATTGTCCTTTATCAGGAGTCACAGCTAATTGGATCGGCGGCCCATAAAAGTGAGCAGTGTGAACATGATTCACAACTCAGCCAGCTCACGCAGGATTCTGACCTTCTAAAGCCCTTAACCACGAGAAAACATGATGGCTTATAGAACGGGTGACTCACCACACGTTTAAGTGGGCTTTTATCAGAATAATCTCCACCGATCTGAGCGACAGCGTAACCAGAGAAGGCGTAATAAATTCGAGCGTCGGCTGGATGATGGTAATTGTTCCACTTCAGCGCCATACATCTGATAGCTGGACTTCCTTCTTAGGTTACCACAGCACTTTACCAATATTACATTTCATGGAACAGGACGGCTCTGTATATGACTCTATTGAGTTACATTATTCTGAATGTCAACCACAAAACTGTCTTCGGAACGGGGAAAGTCATTCCAGGGTGTACGGGCAGGGAAAATGGTAGGCATTTAGTAAGCAGAGAGATGAATCCCTTGACAATAGGAGGTGGGGATTGATCGTAACTAGAGAGTGGAATGATAATTTTGCAAGGCATCATATTTGCATGGAGTTCTTGCCTGGTTTCCCCTTGTTCAGTAACTCAAATGCATGCAGACCTTGGGGATTCTGATTTAACAGCTGCTTTATGAAAACATGCCTCCTTGGAAGGAGGAAGCTGCTGCTCTCCAGGAACTTGCTTTTCTCAGATCACCCGGATGATCCACCAGGACCATTTTCTGTGGAGAAAGGAAACAAAGTTTTAACCCAGGCCTTGTAACAATGATGCAGGCCATTTAAACAGTATGTACAAGGTAAACAATATTAATAGCATATACAAGTTCAAGAAAGTCCACCAAGTACCGAGCAAATGATGAGAACCGAGACAAATGTTTTTAGCCAAAATGGGTCGAGAACCCAATTTGACGAGTTCCGAGGTGGTCGGAAAAAAAGTTTGTTCATGAGTCCTAAATCTTGAGTCCAAGTCGGGTCTCAAGTCATTTGAGGGCGAGTCTTGAGTCGAGTCTGAAGTCACTGTTTGAGTGACCTGAGCATGACTTGAGTCCTCAGACTCAAGCCCCTATGTAAAGGTTAGTGAAATACTATTTAAATAGCCAGCATCATTGCTACAAGGCCTGGGTTAAAACTGTTTCCTTTCTTCACAGAATATGGTCCTATTGGAGTCAAGCCGTGCGAATTGAGCTGAAACTCGAATCACGATTCATGATTGACGAGTGACAATTCAGTAAAGTGATTCAGGTTCACAATAGGCCTCAAAGAAGACCTCCACTATTTTTATTGTGTTTTTCTAATCAATTTTACATCTACAGTACTGTATTAGTGTGAATACATCTCCATGGATCCTAAAAAGGTTAGTTTATAAGAGCCAACCAAAAGCAAAACAGGAACCGAATGCTCCAGAAAACAGGCTGCAGTTAGCTTAGCAGCATTGTTAGTGCCTGGAGTTAGTATCAATAGAGTAATTAATCAGTAGAGTAAATGTCTTGCTCAATACATTATTCACTAAATTACATGAGACTTTATAACACTATTATAAAATAATCTTTGTGTTAATGATATTTTGGCCGACTGTAGGTTAATGTATGTGTGTTTAAAGCTGCTTGTATTTAGGCTTCACTGTGATATGGCATTGACCGCTCTACCAAAAAACTCGTTAAACCTCATCAGTTTCATGATACGTTTAACTTATGATGGATTTGTTGAACATATCCCCATCATAAATCAGAAGCACCAGTACAAACAGCTCCATTAATGCATATAATGCCTTATATGGTGTGGATTTTCTGGGGGTTATAGATGAATGCCTGTAGTGAACTGGCCAATCAGTTTCTTTTTTTTGTTGGCCATTTGGTTTTGTTCAACATCTTTAGAGTTAAAAGAAAAGTGCAAAATTACAATTACAGTGGTTTTGAAATGATCGCTTATGATATGCAGAAATGAATTCATATACAGGTACTCCAGATACTTCTTTTCCACATTGCAATGGGAATCCAATAATAAACCTAAATACACATTCAACAGAAACCGTACTCTGAATTTCGAATTTTCCCGAGTAAGCGATATGTAGTACACGTAGAGTCATGTGCTGGGAATGATCGTCTTTTGTTTTTCACTTTTAATACATTATTCAGTAAATTAAACGAGATATTAAATGTTATTATAAAATAAGCTTCATGTTAATGATTTTGTCCAACTGTACTTTAATGTAAGTGTTTTAACCATTAAGCACTATAGTTTTCTCCAGAACTCTGCAGGGCATGAAGTAGGGAGTCACTGGCGGGAGTGATGAGTGCTGGGAAATGTAGTGAGGAAAAGCCGTGGTCATGTTAAATATGGGCAGTACATATTAATCTCCTCCATTTATGATCAGTTCAACTAATGATGGATTTGTCGAAACATATCACCATCATAAGTCAGGGACTACCTTTATAGAGTGTGTGTCAGAGTGTGGGTGTGAGAAAGACCACTTGATCAGTTTATATACTGTATATGCTGCCTTCACACAGAGTATGAACAAGTGAACAGCCACATCCAAAGTCTGTGGCATCAGAATAAATGATGCAGGATCAACAACATCAAATTTCATCAGGCATCTCTAAACACACCCAGATAGGTCAGTCACTTGATGTGAAAGAGAAATTGAACTTGGTACATGTGGACAGGTAACGCTGGCAAACTAATCTTAGTCTAAGTTGTTAATTTGACACAAAGCTTTCGTTGTGTTACTTCATATTGTTTGCAGTAGCCAGTTAAGTGATCCTACCACTGATCAGTTTTGACACTGTAGTGTATGCTAATAGGTGACAGTACAGTACATGCTGTAAATTAATAAGAAATAGCAATGCAGTGTTATGGGCAGATCATATGGCTTTCCTGCATTTGAACTATAAGAGACTTGAGATTCGACTTGGACTTGCAAAAAAAAAGACTTCTGTGTACTGTACATTTTGTTCTAGGCTATGAGAAGTGTCAGTATGTTATACAACCTGTTAAGATGACCATTAAGTGAATCTGTAAGGAGGTTTGCTTGAAGGCATAAGAGTTTAATAAGAATACTGTTATGAGATCAGGCACTCAAGCTGGCGTGGACTCTACAAATTTGTGTAAAATCTGATGATCCATGTTATCCCAGCATGATTTCACAATATTCCAAAGAATGTTACTGCATGCCTGGCATTCTCTGTCTTCAAGTGCCCCCATAAATGTTCAGTGGGAATTAGGTCAGGTGACTCTGGAGGAAAGTAAATGGCAGTCAGTCAGTCAGTCACTCGAGTTGTTATGCCAGTTTGTTTACATTTTTGTGAGAGCTTCCATTACGTTCATTCTGTGGAAGTGAACCAATCAGCAACGCATTCTGCATCACATTCCAAAAAAGTTGCATGTGCCACTTTGTAATGTTGCCAAGTGTTCTCACAATGCTTAAAAGACATTTTGGCTTCAGACTATTATGATTCTGTCCTATATGAATGAAAACTCTGATGATTTATGGGCAGTAGTGCTAACAGAGATTGTACATTGAGAGGAAATGGTCTCTGACTTCACCTGCAGCCTGTACCTTTGGCACATTTAAAACCGGGTGGAAACACCTTGGTGTGAGGATTTGAGGTGTACTTGCATCGGGTGGAAGGGTGACAGAGATCTCAGTCCGGCAACCTTCACACCATACTAACTGTTTGGGTTCATCCTGAGCTGGCTTTGAATATCAGCTAAGCATTGCTGGCAAACTGCAGAGGACACACACTAGCAGCTCGACTAACGCTGGAGCTTCACGCAAAATGTGTTTTCCTCTTCTTCTTGAAGCAAATTTGTGCTTTGCACTCACAGTAATATGTTTAAGATAATGAGGTGTGAAATTGTTTCCCATTTCTGACCTATGTCCCTTGCTTCAATTCCTCCCGGCTGTAATGAATAATCTCAAGAAAGAAAAATATACAAAGCAGAGAGAAGAAATGGAAATACACTGATTCATAAGAAGGTGTCAACTTTTTATCTATCTATCTATCTATCTATTTATCTATCTATCTATCTTTCTACAACTACGTACTGTAGTCCATCTGTTTCTCTACATACTTTGTTAGACCCCTTTACTCTGTTCTGCAATGGTCAGGACCCCCACAGGACCAGCGCAGATCAGGTACTATTTGGGTGGTGGATCATATTATGGCCCTTATTCTTGGTTTCCACTTTAAAGGAACAAGCTGGAACAGAAAGTACCTGGGGTGTGAAGGATCGGCCAAGATTCTACCGGTTCTCTTTCTCACCCTGGATTAACACAGGTCTGAGAAGGTGAAGAGCTTCATCCAATGCTTTGCTCTATATTTATTACAGTGCCCTGTAGCCTGCGCTTGGATTGAGAAGTTGGAGAGCTGAACCACACAGAAGTGGGGGATGTGATAATAGATTATGTTGTTGCTTGGTGAAATGGAACAAGTAACTTCTGTGAGAGCTTAAATGTTTTCAGCTGTCGCAGAAAGTGCAAGTGCTGCAGATTCTTTTTGGTTAGGTTGCCAATGATCTTGTCACACTTGAGATCCTATTAAATGATAATTCCCCAGAATTTGTAGGGCTCTCTGACGGACTGTAGATCCTTTCAATTTTATTGGAACACGTAAAGTCAAATTTATTTCTATAGCACTTTTTACAGTGCAGCTTTACAGTTAACCTTGGATGGACCAAGACACAAAAGTGAACCAAAAATGTGAACAAAAAATGCAGGGTAGATGTTGTAAGTAAGAAGTAAAAGAAGTTACCCAATTAATAAGGCTATGGTAATCGTTTAAATAAACAGAAGCTAAAACTTTACAACTGTCTAGGCCCAGAGCTCCTACTGAGCAAGCCTAGGGTAACAGTGTCAGGGAAAAAATCCCTAAATGTCATGAGGAAGAAACCTTGAGAGGACAAAAAGTGAGTCCCAGCACATTCTTCAAACTTAATGAGCTTGAAGAATGCATTAAATTCTCGGGGAAAAAGCAAAATGGAAGAATTTTCCCTAGTGGTCACACATCAATGACACCTACTGTATGTAGTGTATGCACTCATAGATCAAATAAAATGTATTTATTTTGTAGACACCCTTATCCACAGAGACTCACAAACAAGACAATTGTGGGTTAAGGGTCTTGCCCAAGGATCCAACAGTGGCAGCTTGGCAGAGGTGGAATTTGAACCTTAAACCTTCTGGTCCACAATCCAGTACCATGACCCATGAACCACCACAGTCCCCCGACAATTATCTGGTTACTGCAAGTGTGACGGTCTAGGAAACATTAGATGTGCATAAACAATATTTTCATAGCTGATGAGTTGGATGCATGGGAAAAGACCTGAGCGACAAGGGCCAGTGATCTGATCTGGCAACCCAAGGCTTCCTGATATTCAAGGACAATAATGATAATAATGATAATGACAATAATAAAGGCTATTTCCTTTGGTCCAAACCAACAGAAGTATGTACTATGGAGGCACATGTCACAAAAAAAGGAAATCTGGTTAAGGGAGGAGTGTGTCACAAAATAGTGTGGCACACCCTGCTGGGTTGGTTGCTGTGTAGCCACAGTTTGGTCACAGTGCTAACCATGCTAACCATTGTCTACCATTGAAGGCACGTACAATTTACATAACTATTTGCATATAATGATGTAACATCAGCCTAGATGTTATATATTGTATTACGTAACATCTAGGCCACCCAAGGTGGTGGGGCCCTTGGGGTCCTCCCAAGTTTTCTTCCTTGTAACATTTTTAGGGTTTTTTTTTTTGTCTTGCCACTGTTGCTCTAGGCTTCCTCAGTTAGGGCTATGGGCCTCGGTATTTGTAAAGCTGCTAGACAATGGCCCTTTGTAAAAAAAAAATGAATAAATGAATAAAGTTTGAATAAACATGAATAAAGTTTGACTTGACAGACAGTACCTTGGAGCAAAGGTAGAAGGTCGGCTGGTATTTACAACAAACAAACCCATTTTCATTCACATTACATGGATGTGGATTGTTTACCTGGTGGTGGCCCTTGGTGGCCCCAGGAGCATGCTCTGAGTAATGTTTTACCATGAAACCGTGGGTGCAGAGATTCATGTGGACGTCAATTTTGACACGTGCCACCTACCGAATCCTAACCCTACATTTTATTTGATTTTATTTATGGGTTGTTGTTTTTTTGCATTTTAGTACAACCCCAAATCAGAAATAGTTGGGACAGTATGGAAGATGCATGTAAAAAACAGTGTTTCTTACATTTACTTTGACTTTTATTTCATTGCAGACAGTATGAACCAGAGACATTTCATGTTATTTCAAAATCATTTCAGATGTTAATAAAAATAGTTTATTATTAATACATTGGTTGACAAACTGGAGATCCTCTGCCCATCTTTGCTCATCAAAGACTCTGCCTTTCCTGAATGTTGCTTTGGTACCAAATCATGATTACAATCACTTGTTGAGATCCTGTTTGAAATCACATCATTATGTAGTTTTTTAATTCATTACTAACTCTAAGTTGTCCCTTTCCCAACTTTTTTGGAATGTGTTGCAGGCCTGAAATGCAGGAATGGATGTTTATTAACAAATGAAATGAAGTTGACCAGAAAAAACCTGAAATATATCCGGTTCATACTGTCTGCAATGAAATGAAAGTCAAAGTAAATGTAAGAAACACTGTTTTTGTATTCATTCTCCATACTGGAACAACTTTTTCTGATTTGGGGTTCCCATGTCATTATTTTTAAAGCGTATTTGCTACGTCTATCTTTCTTATATTCTGTTGCACAGTACTGTATGTAGCTACTGTGTAACTGTAACTGATTACACATTTTAAAACTTCAAAGACATTCTGCATTAATAATCCACTTTACTGAGCACCTCTAAGCATTAAAAGCACCGGTAAGCACCAGGCATGTGACCCTACGTTACCTCAAGCATCTAATCACATCAAAGCTTTAAAATGAATCTCCAGCACAGGCCTGGTTAAGATCAAACTCTCTCATAATCCATTTATTATCTCAGCCACCAGATTTAAAGGGATGAACGTACAGTGGTTTTTCCATGAGCTCATGGTCGCTGTGATGGTCAGCGTTCACGCTTCAGCTGTTTGACACCACTCCAAAACAGGAGCAGTCACAAAACAACACAAACACTTACACACACACAGCGTATCCTTCAACTAGAAGCTCACAGCCAAGATATCCTTTGACGTCAGTTAGATCAGATTGACAAGAGAATGGAACAAGGTCGCAGTTACCAAATTTCGCCGCCTAGGTCAGTCTTCAAGCACAAGAGCTACAATTACAAATGTCTGTGAACTCTGTTCAAGCTCGAGTACCTGGGAGGAATTTTAGACCGTTCTGGGTTCATTGCATGAACAGCCTCTTCAGGTCATGCCACAGTGTCTCAGCTGGGTTAGAGTCTGGACTCTGATTCAGTCTTTCCATAACACACTACTATTTCTATTTAAACTTCTCGACCACCTCGGAACTCGTCGAATTTGTTTCTGTTTTGACTGGAAAAAGTTGTCTTGCTTCTCGTCAGTTGCTCGGTACTTGCCGCACTTGCTTAAACTTGTATGAGTCAAGCTGTGCGATTTGTTTCAGCTGAAACTCGATTCCTGAGTCACGATTCAGTACACAGTGATTCAGATTCACAACAGCCCTCAGAGAAGATCTTTGCGATTTTTATCATGTTTTTCTTTATTTTCATGTCTATAGTACTGCAAATAAATCTCCATGAGTCCTAAAAAGGTTACTTATAAGAGCCAACCCAAAAGCAAAACAGGAATTGAATGCTCCAGAAACACAGGCATGCAGTAGCTTAGCAGCTATGCTAGCACCCAGAGTTCATCAATAGAGTAAGCGTTTTGCTGTGTTTTCACTTTCCAATCCCATTACTCAGTAAAATTACATGAGATTGCCAAGGCTTTTATTATAAAATAAGCTTGGTTAAGAATTTGGCCAAATGTAGGTTAATGTAAGTAGAAAATACTCGTTAAACTCCTCAGTTCATGATGCATTTAACTTATGATGGAGCACCTGTACAATACAATTCCATTAATGCATATAATATACAGTGTGGATTTTCTGGGGGTCTGGAACAGATTAATTCAAGTTACATTATTCCTTAAGGGAAAAAGATGATCAGTACCGAGGTACCACTGTATTTGTTTGTTCCAGTGGTCATTTGTTAACGGAAACTATGATGAAAATTATTCGTTAAAGACATGCATTTGGGACGGTGTCCATTTGTTTGCCTGCATGCCCATGGCGAGCTGTAATTTACAGACTGTAAAGTTGTTGTTTCAGTAACGTGTAAGTAATGGATATCACAAAATAAAGACAAAAGAAAGACAAAAGTCAGTCCGCAGGGTCAGTCGGAGAAAATGCTTTATCAGGTACAGTGGGGCAAAAAAGTATTTAGTCAGCAAGTTCTCCTACTTAGAAAGCTGAGAGAGGTCTGTAATTATTCATCATAGGTACACTTCAACTATGAGAGACACAATGAGAAAAAAATATCTAGGAAATCAAATTGTAGGATTTTTAAAAATTTAATTGTAAATCATAGGGAAAATAAGTATTTGGTCACCCAAAACAAGCAAGGTTTCTGGCCTCACAGACCTGTAACTTATTTAAGAAGCTCTTCTGTCCTCCACTGTTACCTGTATAAGGACACGGTTTACCTCGTTATCTGTATAAAAGAACATGTCCAAGCCTCAAACATCAGACTCCAAAACTCAAACATGACAAGACCAACGAGCTGTCGAAGGACAACTGGAGAATAATGTAGACCTGCAGCAGGACTGGGACGAGTGGAATCTACAATAGGCAAGCAAGTTGGTGTGAATAAAATAAACCTGTGGAGCAATTGTAAGACATACAAGACAATTGATAATCTCCCTCGATCTGGGGCTCACGCAAGATCTCATCCGTGGGTCAAAATGATCACGAGAACGGTGAGCAAAAACTTCCAGAACTACATGGAGGGACCTGATGAATGACTGCAGAGGGCTGGGACCAAAAGTAACAAAGGCTACCATCAGTAACACACTACACCGAGAGGGGACTCAGATCTGCAGTGCCAGGAGTGCCCCTCTGATTAGCCACCAGTACATGTCCAGGCCCGTCTGAAGTTGCCAGAGAGGGCATATGGATGATCCAGAAGAGGATTGGGCGAATTCATGTGGTCAGATGACGACTGATCGTGTTAAGGGGAAGAATGAACGGGGCGATGTATCGTGAGATTTTAAGCAAAAACCTCTTACCTCAGTGAGAGAATTGAAGATGGAACGTGGCGGTCTTCCAGATGACAATGATCACAAACCCCCACACGCTCGGGCCCGAAGGAGTGTCCGTAAAAAAGCATTTCAAGGTACTGGAGTGGCCTCGCCAGTCTCCAGACTTTAACCCCCATAGAAAATTTTGGGAGGGAGTTGAAAGTAGTGTTGCCCAAAACATCACTGCTCTAGAGGAGATCTGCATGGAGGAATGGGCCAAAATACCAGCTACCGGGTGCAAACCTGGTTGAAGACTTACAGAAATGTTGGACCTTGTCATGCCAACAAAAGGTTATGTTACCAAGTATTGAGTTTAACTTTTTTATTGACCAAATACTTATTTTCCATCATGATTTACAATTAAATTCTTTAAAAATCCTACAATGTGATTTCCTGGATTTAGTAGTTGAAGTGTACCTATGATGAAAATTACAGACCTCTCTCATCTTTTTAAGTAGGAGAACTTGCACAATCAGTGGCTGACTAAATACTTTTTGCCCCACTGTACATGCAATATGCTTTCCAATCAGTCATAGGGGCAAAACTGTGCATAATAATAAGCCTGTTGCACTCTAAATAGATTAAGTGATTTAACACAAGTGGGCGTTATTCTGCCATGGATGATAAATGAAGACCAAGTTCACTAAAGAATTTTTACTAATTGCATTATCTAAATATATCTATGAGCTATTATTACCTTATCTGCAGCGTGGCTGATTTTCTTTTAAATATTTGCCATTATATATCCATTACTCCATGAGAAAAAAAAACAAAAGAAACTGGCTGGCGTTCAAGCTTTTGGAAAGATACTCGGGCTTTATGGTGTCTGTAGTGAATTTGCATGCCTTGTCCTGCAGTTCTGCTCCGCAATCCAGAATAAAATTGACTTTTTAATCCCTGTGATCTTAGTGGGGCACATGCCCAGTAGAGTGGATCTGATGAAGCCCCTGTGACCTTGTAACCATTTATCCAAATGATGTAAACAAAATACTGTTCAATCACCATGAAACCATACTATATGCACACACTGCACTGTTTAATTAGACAAACTGATTTAAATTTAAATTCATCGCCGGGAAAATTGTCAGCATGTTAATATTAAATAAATGCAAAACATCTGGATCGGTGTAATTTTCCACATCTGGTTCATGCATTGTGGCATTTACATGTGTCTTTGGCTTTGGTACTGGCAAACTTTCATGATGTGGCACTGGTCTTGTGTCTGAAGGTAAACTGTAGTATTCAACAGATTACTTGATCAGACAGAAGTAACAGTCCATCATGTAATCCATCACTTGGACTGCAAATGGCATTGACTGGAGCTGAGCTTGGACAGCCACAAATGTTGCTGAGCCCAGGGTTTGTTTTGGTCACCTATTTCACTGTACATCTTTGAGCCTTAGGCGTATACTCACCACAGATGTAACAGAATATACATGAGACATTGATGAGACATTTCTGCTGTGTTAAATCTTCCTGAAGGAAGCAAATTGTATTAAATATACTCACTATGCTGTTGCTTGTAGAACATGTCCACATCTGTCTAAAAACTAAATGTGAGCACCTTTTATAGCTTTTCTGCCAGCATCTAAGCTGACTAATCACGCCCAGGCATGCCTGAGACAACATTCACATACAGAGTGCATGTCCAGACTTGCCTGGACTGGCCAAAACAGCTTGGGTGATATACTAGTAGACTTGGGGAAACCATAAAAATAGGTTATATCTTCAAAACAGTACAGGATAGGAAAGGTTTAAGTGATATTCAGCAGCCCAACATCTATAAAATACACCTAAAAGTATTCAGGAAGCAAACTTTTTGTTGTCCAGTGACACCAGATAATGTGGAGTAATGCAGAAATCTTCTGGTACATCTGCTATGGAATTTTAACTATAGAACCATCTCTGAGGTGGCAGCGAAAAGATTGACCCCATTATTTGCACCTTACAAGAAGATTCAAAAGGGATTGATCCTGAACAAGCTCTTTTAAGCTCTTTTCAGACTAAAGATGCATTTCTGTACATCCCTTAATTCCACTAAAATCAGGGAGAACATTAAGTAAACAAGTAACACCTGGTGCGACAGCAGCGGATTTATGACGTATATTATATTTTAGCTATCTTAAAATGACATGTTTCTGTATAAATGAGCAGCGCTGCTCATTATCACTGCATGCACTCTTCCAATTTTGTGTTGTATTCCAAGCCCGAGCTTCCCCAGCTGAAGTAGCTGTGCTGTCATCTCGCATCAGTCTTCATTTCTCAGGATGCCTGTTTAATAAAGCTCAGCGGGGAAGAAAGAAATGATGCTCTAATATGTTGCATCATAAATCCAAATTAGGTCGAATGAAACTGTCCCACAGTACACTGTAACAAAGACTACGAAGTAATAAATGATATTAGTTTTGTTCTTTGAGCATAAAACGGGACACTTCCATTATTTTCCTTTAAACCACCTTCGTAACAATTACGTAATATGTCACATTACTGTAGTGCAGAAGCCCTAAACAGCCATACCGTGTCAGTCTCTGTTTCCTTCAGCGTCTTCTGGTGAGGTTTGCGGTCCTAACAGGCTGAGAAGGTCAGCCCTGGACTTCTCTATCTTCGCTCATAGAGATCTGCATATCTTCCCAAGAAAATGAAACTCATTGAGCACTTTATTAGGAACATTATACTAACGCTGGGTTGGTTCTCCTTATGCTTTCAAAACATGGATTCCACAAGATGTTGGAAATATTCCTTTGGGATTCTGCTGCATGATTACATGATTGTTCATGTTCTACCACATCCCAAAGGTCTTCTCCTGGATTCAAATCCAGTGACTGGGAAGACCACGAGAGATGACTTTTGCGTTGTGACATGGTGCAGTACCATGCTGGAAGTAGCCATTAGCTGTTGCCATGAAGGGATACACATGGTTAGCAACAATTCTAAAATAGGCTGTGGCATACAAGTCATGACTGATTGGTACCTAGATCCAAAGAGTGCCAAGGAAACATTCTCCACACCACTGCAACACCTCCACGTGCCTGGACTGTTGACAGAAGGCTGGCTGGATCCATGGACTCATGCTGGTGATCCAAAATTCTGACCCTACTATCTCGCCAGGCACCATTCCAGTCTTCAGTCACCAACTGCAGCCTCAGCTTTCTGTTCTTGCCTAAGTGGAACCAGTTGTGGTATTTCTCTGCTGTAGCCCATGCGTCTTGATGTTTGACATCATTCTGAGATGCTTTTCTGCTCAGGACAGTTGAGTGGTAATGTGAGTTACCATAGACTTTTTGTCAGATCAAACCAATCTGGGCATTCTCCACTGACCTCTCTCATCGACAAGTGTTTCCATCCACGGAACAGATGCTTTTTTTGTATCATTCTCTCTAGAGTACACTCTAGAGATTGTTGTATGTGAAAACCCCAGGAGACCAGAAATTATACAAATAATCAAATCAACCTGTCAGACAGCAGTAATCTTGCCAAGGTCAAAATCACTGAGATTACATTTTCCACGTTATAATGGTTGATGTGAACATTACCTGATTCACTTCATGCTGTCCTTGATGTTTTTTTTTCATACAACGTTTAACACATGTTCTAGGCACAACTTGTTTTGTTTTCTGAGTACTGCTGACAGTTTTGAAAGATGTTTTCCTTTCTTTCAGAACATTAACTTCAGCAGGTGGTCATCTCTGCTTGAAGAGGCTTTGGGCCTTCCAGATCCCAACTTTCTGGCAACATCAACTTTTTTCACAATTTACTTTTTCAAACAGTATTCTCTTAATAGCCGGTAGTGAAATAGGAATTTGCAATGCCTTTACGGTCTTATAAATTTCAGACCAGCTTCAGTTGGCCTGATGAAGGCTATGCTGTTTCTGACAGCAACTCCTGCATGGTATTTTGCTCTTTTTGGAGCAGATTCTCTCACTCATTTACCTTGGGACTCACAAAACTGCATGTTGTAGATCTCTGCCTGTAGTTATCTGCCACATCTGGTTCTATTTAAGAGCTTGTCTTCACACTTTTGATGGGCTGCATCATCTGTGACAGATTACCAACTAATGACTGATATTTTAAGGAAAAAACAAGGCAGAAGATATTTTGGAAGATTTTGAACACCCACACATGGTTTGGTTTTAGATCAAACATTCAAATCTTTTCATGATTTTATCTTTGCGTACAAGAGGACTATGTAAGTGAATTTCCCTGATTCCAGCTACCCCCAACTACATGAATGAGCACAGGTCTCAGGAGTCCATTTCTTTAGCTAGTTTTCTCAATACATTGTTGTTAGGACCACTAACACTATAATAACATAGTAATAAATCGAAATTAATTTTAGGTGTGGCCAGTTTTTTCCCCAGGAGTGTACTGTGATGCTTTACAAACTTGCTTGTCCTTTGGGGATTTTATTACCATCTGAATGTAAGAGGTTTATCACACAGAGATATCAATGTCTGATGTCTGCTTGATAAACTAATCCAGTCTGAACAGGGCATTTGTGTGTATTACATTACATTTAGTCATTTAGCCAAGTCTCTTATCCAGAGCTACTTACAACTGATACAGTCAAACAAGGTACAAGCAATTGATAGTTAAGGGCCTTCATGTAGAGCCCAACAGTGGCCACTTGGAACAGCACAACAACATTTCTCATATGGCAGGACATGACCCAGGTTTTTTTTGTCCTTGGCTGAAGGAGTTTTCAGTCACAGATTCAAAATCCCCCAGTAGTGTAATAACACACTATTAATGCCCTCAGTCCCTTGGCACTGGGAAAGTGCTAGGAGAATGTGATGTGGCATCCGAAACATAACCACGGTTGGGACTAGTATGTAAACAAAGGTACTCGAGGGTCTGACTGTAAAAGTAAACAAATAAAAAAGATTTTACTGTCTTGGTTGAGATGATGGTAGGTGGAATATGGACATTATGGAAAGATGATATCAGAGCATTGCTATTTAAACATTTTTTTATGATACTGAAAGACGGATCTCTGTCATTATTGCATATATTTATGATTTTTTTCTTGTTTTTGGTTGGTGTTATTTGTAGATGATTCCTGCATAGTTTACTACTTTAATGCATCTTTATATTTCATTTTCGTAGCTCCTCCGATGAGCCTTTACAGCCCATTTATCCATTCATATCTGATTAAGTGGAACACAATCTGCCTGATTGGTTTTGTGTGTTATTATGACTTGGATGAAGATCAGATCATTATGAGTAAAGCAGAAACCCTGGAACAGCCAAAGGGTTCACAAAGTGACGAAAGGTTGTTTTTTTTTTGCGTTCACTTAGAGTAGTTGGATAACATTTCATTTTCTAATCTCGGAGGTGCCAGAGCAGTCTGGTTCATTATCTGCACCAACATATAACGGGACTTTAAGGTTATTGAACCTGAACAAAGCCTCAGTGCTTGGTGGCGCTTTTTTTAGGTAGTAACTTGACACCTTACCTTTAATAAACCGATTATCTGGTTTTGTACATCTCCAAGTTCTATTAAAACAGTGCACTTGAGCAGTAGAACAGTACTAAACTTCAGCCATTGTCAGCATATGAATCTGGATGCCATAAAATCGTCATACAAAGATCTACAAAGCTGTGTGAAGCTATTTTTATATAAAAATGAAAATTTTGTCTATTTGGGATTTTATAGGTACTATAAAGAGAGTCTCTAAAGCGTTTCCTCCTTCCACACAATCTTTTTTGTTCACCCTCTAATTACACCTGCTCAAGTAGACATGGCTGAACTACACTGCTCCAAGTCGTTAATGGAAACCTGCCGAGGGCCTGCTGCCTCGCACAGAGCGCAGCAAGGTCAAAATAGTTGCGGTGGAAACGAGAGATACCGAGCGCCTATAGAGCCCCTTGAGAAAGACGCCGGCATTCCCTCCTCTGGGGAAGGAGCAATCTGTTCTCAAGGGGTCATAAAGCGCTCTGTTACACTCACACACCCAGCCATTGTTTATAAGCAGCATCCTCTGCTAGGCTACCCAAGGATGACAAAATCACACAGCAATATAGAAAAATAACAATGTGTGGTATATATCTAGTCCTTTTACAGTCAGTTAAGGAACAAGGATATAAAAAGTGAACCCATGTCCACGGAAAAGAACATAATGTGAATGGGCCTAGTGTTCATAAAGGTACAACCACAAGTATTTCTTACATTTACTGTGGCTCTTTTTCATTGCAGACAGTGTGAAGCCACAAAAATTCATGTTTTGACTGGTCAACTTCATTTCATCTGTTAATATACATTTATCCCTGCATTTCAGGCCTGCAACACATTCCAAAACACTGGGATGGTAAAGCACTTAGGGATGGTAAATGTGGCTATTCCTTCTCACAATACCAAGCGATGACGTGTTTCAGGTGTTATTACGAGGTTGTCATTGTTGCATTTCTCATTTCAAAGTTCTTCGCACATTGTTGGTACATGCATATCAATATATTCATAATTGTACTGCCTGTAGTGTTACAACCTCTCCATGTAACACCAGAGAACTGTCTGTAATGTTGAGAAACTTTTTACTTTAATACAAATAAGCCTAACTGTCTGTAATGTTGGCACTCATTCCTGAAACACCAAAAGTCTGTCTAGTGTTACCACCTAATACTGTAACACCAAATATCTATCTGTAATGTTACCCTTTGTTACATTTTATTACTGTAACACCAAATATCTGTTTGCAGTATTACCACCTAATAGTATAACCTCAAGGATCTATCTGTTTTGTTACCACTTGTTACTGTAACACCAAACATGTCTATAGTGTTACCACCTAATACTATAACCCCAAAGAACTATTGCTGTAATGCCAGATGTGTGTATTGTGTTGCCACCTATTAGTGTATTACCAAATAGCCATTTGTCGTGTTTTGAACTGTTACTATGACACCAAATAACTGCCTATAGTGTTACCAACTATTACTGTAACACCAAAGAACTGCCTATAATGTTACCACCTACTACTGAGACACCAAATACCTGTGTATAATGTTACCACTTATTACCGTAACACCAAATAACTGCCTATAGTGTCGCCAACTATTGCTGTAACACCAATGAACTGCCTAGTATTACTGATTATTACCGTAACACCAGGTCTGTCTATAGTGTTACCACCTATCACTGTAACACCAAACATATGTCTATAGTGTTACCAACTATTACTGTAACATCAAAGATCCATCTGTTCTTATCACCTATTACTATAACACCAAAGAACTGCCCATAATCTTACCACCTACTGTTAACACCAAATATCTGTCTGTAGTGTTACCGCCTAAGACTATAACACCGAAGATCTATCTGTAGTGTTTCCACCTATTACTGTAACACCAAACATATGTCTATAGCGTTACCACCTAATACTATAATCCCAAAGAACTACCTCTAGTGTTATGATCCATTACTATAACACCAAATAACTGTCTGTAGTGTCACTACTTTTTACTGTAAGAACTGCCAAAGAACGGCCTATAGTGTTACCAACTATTGCTGTAATGCCAGATCTGTGTATTGTGTTGCCACCTATTAGTGTATTACCAAATAACCATCTGTAGTGTTTTGAACTGTTACTATAACAGCAAATAACTGCCTATAGTGTTACCTATAGTGCTACCACCTACTACTGAGACACCAAAGACCTGTGTATAATGTTACCACCTATTACTGTAACACCAAAGAACTGCCTATAGTGTTACCAACTATTACTGTAACATCAAAGATCTGTCTGGTGTTATCACCTATTACTGTAACACCAAAGAAATGCCTATAATGTTACCACCTACTACTGTAACACCAAAGATATGTCTATAGTGTTACCAACTATTACTGTAACATCAAAGATCCATCTGTTCTTATCACCTATTACTGTAACACCAAAGAACTGCCTATAATGTTACCACCTACTACTGAGACACCAAATACCTGTGTATAATGTTACCACTTATTACCGTAACACCAAATAACTGTCTATAGTGTCACCAACTATTGCTGTAACACCAATGAACTGCCTAGTATTACTGATTATTACCGTAACACCAGGTCTGTCTATAGTGTTACCACCTATTACTGTAACATCAAAGATCCATCTGTTCTTATCACCTATTACTATAACACCAAATAACTGCCCATAATCTTACCACCTACTGTTAACACCAAATATCTGTCTGTAGTGTTACCGCCTAAGACTATAACACCGAAGATCTATCTGTAGTGTTTCCACCTATTACTGTAACACCAGATCTGTCTATAGTTTTACCACATAGTACTGTAACACCAGATCTGTCTAGTGTTACTGTTTTTATTGTACAACCAAAGATCTGTCTATAGTGTTTCCACCTAATAGTATAACCTCAAGGCTCTATCTGTTTTGTTACCACTTGTTACTGTAACACCAAACATATGTCTATAGCGTTACCACCTAATACTATAATCCCAAAGAACTACCTCTAGTGATATGATCCATTACTGTAACACCAAATAACTGTCTGTAGTGTCACCACTTTTTACTGTAAGAACTGCCAAAGAACTGCCTATAGTGTTACCAACTATTGCTGTAATGCCAGATCTGTGTATTGTGTTGCCACCTATTAGTGTATTACCAAATAACCATCTGTAGTGTTTTGAACTGTTACTATAACACCAAATAACTGCCTATAGTGTTACCAACTATTACTGTAACATCAAAGATCTGTCTGGTTTTATCACCTAATACTGTAACACCAAAGAAATGCCTATAATGTTACCACCTACTACTGAGACACCAAAGACCTCTGTATAATGTTACCACCTATTACTGTAACACCAAACATATGTCTATAGTGTTACCAACTATTACTGTAACATCAAAGATCCATCTGTTCTTATCACCTATTACTATAACACCACATAACTGCCCATAATCTTACCACCTACTGTTAACACCAAATATCTGTCTGTAGTGTTACAGCCTAAGACTATAACACCGAAGATCTATCTGTAGTGTTTCCACCTATTATTGTAACACCAGATCTGTCTATAGTGTTACTGTTTTTATTGTAAAAACAAAGAATGTCTATTGTTTCCACCCATTACTGTAACACCAAATACACCAAATACATACATATAGTGTTACCACTTATTACTATGATATGAGATCTGTGTACAGTGTTACCACCTATTACAGTGTAATTACCCATACCACCTATTACACATATAATACCAGTGAATCCCATATAGTCTTAACACCTATTACTTTAACATTGAAGAACCGTCTGTAGTGTTAACACCTATTAATGTAACACCAAAGAACTGTCTGTAGTAGTACCACTTTTACTGTAACACAAATACCTGTCTGTAGTATTACCACCTCTCACTGTAACATGAATAAACTATCTGTATTGTAACAACCTCTTATTTCAACACCAGAGAACTGTCTGTAATGCAAGCAGTGCCAAGGACAAAAAGTCAAGCTTTAACAAGCTTTAAGTCATGCTTCTTTACATGATTAAATCCTCAAAAAAGATCATCCTAGTGTGAGCTTATTCTGATGACCTTAATTACCAGTACTTAGTCAATGAGGCTCAGGGGACTGACTTCAAAGCAGAATCCCTTTAAGCTGTGAGTATCATCAGAAAAGACCCAGTGCTCTGCAACAACATGTTCAGCCGTAGAATAAAAGAGCCATTAAGACTGGGCAGAGCTGTCTTACTCCTCCCATTACTCCAGTTTCACCAGTCTTAGAGGAGATGTGAGAGACACCTGGCAACTCCTATGAACACAAACATAAGGATGAGGTCTGACTCACTACATGGATCACCATCATGGTTTTCTTTCTTTTTGACCAAACCAGCATGACAAGGAATGTGATAAGCTCATGTCAACCCTGAACTAGTCCAAACAATCCAGTGCACCAAATGCAAAAGCACAAATCAAATATTAATGATCACTGAGCATTAACAAAAGAATCAAGTGCTGACTTTAGTTAAGAGTGTCGTCTAAACATGTCACCTCATTCAGAAAGGGGGTAGTTTGTTTTGATAGCATTGTATGCAAGAGGTAGTCAATAGCCATTAGAAATCAAGGTGCGTACGTTTCAAAATGTTTATATTCCGTTTAGCACGTCCTTGTCTGGTGACTTGCATTTGAGCTGAGCAGTTAAGATAAAGGGCCCAATAGTGACATCTTGTTATAAATAACAGCCCCGTTGAAAACCAAAGATGATAAGATAACAACAGGATAACAACAGCAAAGTGATGGTAGTGCACACAGTATATATATATATATATATATATATATATATATATATATATATATGATATAAATTATATTACCACATGACAAACAATTTACCAGTTGGTATAGCAGATTCTTAGAAAACCAGCAGACTCAGCATTCATGATATGTCATGTGAATAATAAATGTAATTATTGGGTGCGTTCAAAATACTAGCAGTGTGGAGTCCATCATTCAGTGAAGAAACAGGTGTGAATCAGGTGGCCCTTATTTAAGGGTGAAGCCAGCACATGCTGTACATGCATTTCTTCTTGAAAGCCTGAGAAATATGGGTAGTTCGAGACATTGTTCAGAAGAACAGCATACTGTGATTAAAAAGTTGATTGAAGAGGGAAAGAAGCTTATAAAGAAGTGCAGACAATGATAGGCTGTTCAGATAAAATGATCTCCAATGCTTTAAAATGGAAAGCAAAACCAGAGAGGCGTGGAAGAAAACGTAAGACTACCATTCAAACGGATCGAAGAATAGCCAGAATGGCAAAGGCTCAGCCAATGATCAGCTCCAGGATGATCAAAGACAGTCTCAAGTTACCTGTGAGTACTGTGACAGTTAGAAAACGCCTCTGTGAAGCTAATCTGTTATTCAAGAAGTCCCTGCAAAGTCGCACTGTTTAAAAAAAGGACATGTACTGAAGCGGATACAATTTACCACTGAACACATCAACTGGCCTAAAGAGAAATGGAGAAACATTCTGTGGACTGATGAAAGTAAAATTCTTCTTTTTGGGTCCAAGGGCCGCAGACAGTTCATCAGACGACCCCCAAACTGAAGACCGTGAAGCATGGTGGTGCAAGCAGTCATGATATGGGTATGTTTCTCTTACTATGGTGCCGGGCCTATTTACTGCATATCAGGGATCATGGACCAGTTTGCATATATCAAAATACTTGAAGAGGTCATGTTGCCTTACACTGAAGAGGAAATGCCCTTGAAATGTGTGTTTCAACAAGGCTATGATCCTAAACACACCAGTAAATGAGCAAAATGTTGGTTCCAGTCCAACAATATTGAGGTTATGGATTGGCCAGCCCAATCCCAGGACCTTAATCCGATAGAAAACTTGTGGGGTGACATGAGAAATGCCGTTTCTGAGGCAAAACCAAGAAATGCAAATGGATTGTGGAATGTAGTCAAAGCATCCTGGGCTGGAACACCAGTTGACAGGTGCCAGAAGTTGGTTGTCTCTATGCAAAACAGATCTGAAGCAGTTCTAAAAAAAAAACTGTGATTATACAACTAAATAGTAGGTTAGTGATTCACAGGAATGCTAAATCCTTAAAAAAGATACATATTTTGAGTTTGTAAAGACAAATGCAGACACTGTTATTTTTTTGAACAGCCCAATGGTCATTTCTTGGTATTTCCTGTAATGTAGTTAAGAATTATATACATTTCTCTCCATGTTTTTTAATTAAATTAAATCTTTACACACACACAGTCAAAGTCCTGAGCTGAATCCTATTGAGATGCCGTGGCATGACCTTAAAAAGGCCGTTCATGCTGGAAAACCCTCCAGAGTGGCTGAATTACAACAATTCTGCAAAGATGAGTGGCCAAAATTCCTCCACAATGCTGTAAAAGACTCATTACAGGTTATCACAAACGCTTGGTTGCAGTTGTTGCTGCTAAGGGCGGCCCAACCAGTTATTAGGTTTAGGGCGCAATCATTTTTTCACACAGGGCCATGTAGGTTTGGATCTTTTTCTCCCTTAATAATAAACACCTTCATTTTAAAACTGCATTTTGTGTTTACTTGTGTTGTCTTTGACCAATATTTAAATTGGTTTGATGTTCCGACACACTTAAGTGTGACAAATGTGCAAAGAAATAGGAAATCAGGGAGGGGGCAAACACTTTTTCACACCACTGTGTGTGTGTGTGTGTGTGTGTGTGTGTGTGTGTGTGTGTGTGTGTGTGTAGAGTAGACCTGTACACAAACATCCATACATAATGTAATAAGTGATTAATCAGCACTTAGACATGTTATTTATTTAATTATTTGTTTTGTTAATGTTATTTGCAAATTGTATTTTGGTGCCCTTAGTGTTTGAATGTGTGTATGAGTGCGTGTGCCCTACGATGGTTTGTAGCCTTGTCTACGGTTGGTCCTGCCTTGTGCCCTGTGCTGCAGACTAGGCACCGGCATTCCTGCGATGCTGACCAGGATTTCTGCATAAATATGACCTAAAACATCATCAGATTTTCACACAAGTCCTAAAAGTAGATAAAGAGAACCCAGTTAAACAAATGAGACAAAAATATTATACTTGGTCATTTATTTATTGAGGAAAATAATCCAATATTACATATTAGTGAGTGGCAAAAGTATTGGACCCTCTGCTTTCAGTTATCTGGTGTGACCCCCCTGGTGCAGCAATAACTGCAGCTAAAAAACGTTTTCCTGTTAGCTGTTGAATCAGTCCTGCACACTGGCTTGGAGGAATTTTAGCCCATTCCTCCGTACAGAACAGCTTCAGCTGTGGGATGTTGGTGGGTTTTCCTCACATTAGCTGCTCGCTTCAGCTCCTTCCAACAACATTTCCATTGGATTAAGGTCAGGACTTTGACTTGGCCATTCAAAAACATGAACTTTATTCTTATTTAACCATTCTTTGGTAGAACGACTTGTGTGCTTAGGGTCGTTGTCTTTGCTGCATGACCCACCCTTCTCTTGAGCTTCAGTTCATGGGACAGATGTCCTGACATTTTTTCCTTTAGAATTCTCTGATATAATTCAGAATTCATTGTTCCATCAATGATGGCAAGCCCGTCCTGTAGCCAGATGCCGCAAAACAGGCCCAACCATGATACTACTAACCACCACCATGTCTCACAGATGGGATAAGGTTTCTTATGCTGGAAATGCCAGTGTTTTTCTTTCTTAAAAACATAACCGCTCTTTTCTTTTAAACAAAAAACTTCTATTTTTGGTCTCATCACTGTTCACAAAACATTCTTCCAATAGCCTTCTGGCTCGTCCACGTGATCTTTAGCAAACTGCAGATGTTCTTTTTGGAGAGCAGTGGCTTTCTCCTTGCAGCCCTGCCATGGCACACCATTGTTGTTCAGTGTTCTTCTGATGGTGGACTCATGAACATTAACATTAGCCAATGTGAGAGAAGGCCTTCAGTGGCTTAGAAGTTACCCTGTGGTCCTTTGTGACCTCGCCAACTATACTATACACGCCTTGCTCTTGGAGTGATCTTTGTTGGTCGACCACTCCTGGGGAGGGTAACATGGTCTTGGATTTCCCTCCATTTGTACACAATCTGTCCGAGTTGATTGGTGGAGTCCAAACTCTTTAGATATGGTTTTTGTAACCTTTTCCAGGCCTGATGAGCATCAACAGCTCTTTTTCTGAGGTCCTCAGAAATCTCCTTTGTTTTGTGCCATGATTAACACTTCCCCAAACATGGGCTGTGAAAGCAGACTTTGATAGATCCCTGATTCTTTAAATAAAACATGGTGCCCACTCACACCTGAATTGTCATCCCATTGCTTGAAAACACCTGGACTCTAATTTCACTTCAAATTTAACTGCTAATCTTAGAGGGTCACATACTTTTGCCACTCACTAATATGTAATATTGGATCATTTTCCTCAATAAATAAATGACCAAGTATAATATTTTTGTCTCATTTGTTTAACTGGGTTCTCTTTATCTACTTTTAGGACTTTTGTGATCATATTTATGCAGAAATATAGAAAATTCTAAATGCTCACAAACTTTCAAGCACCAGTGTAGTAGACAAAGTATTACACAACCACATGATGGCTCTAATCCTTCATCAGTGATCACAAGGTGCTGCCTACAGGATCCTGGTGGCTGGACATTATTGGTTGGTGGATGATCGTCAGTCCAGCAGTGACATTGAGGTGTTTAAAAGCTCCAGCAGCACTGCTGTGTCTGATCCACTTGTATCAGTGGAACACACCACTACATCAGTGTCACTGCAGTGCTAAGAATGATCCACCACCCAAATAGTACCTGATCTGCGGTGGTCCTGTGGGGGTCCTGACCATTAGAGGACAGAGTAAAGGGGACTAACAAGATAACCAGATGGACTACAGTTTGTAATTGTAGAACTACAAAGTGCTTCTCAATGGTAGGTAGAGCTGATAAAATGGACAATATGCACCTGATAGTGACCGGTATTTGTGAGATGGCGGTTTGTGGTAAAAAGCGTTATTGAAATAAATTTAAGCTGAGTTTGACCTAAACCCCATCAAGCATTTATGGGGGCTCTTGACAACAGAGGAAGCCAAGCATTCCATAACATCACATGTTCTTTGTAATATTGTGAAATCATGCTGGATATCATGGATCATCGGATTTTACTCTGTGTTTACTCCATGCTTTCCTGAGCACACGCTGTCATTACAGTAAAAAGGGGGAACATACCAAATGCTTACAAATTCTTGTGACTCAGATTATCCTAATTATATAAGTGTAAGGAAAATTTCAAATAAAATCTAAGAATTGTATAAAGTCTGAGACATGGAAGCATTTTCACTAGTGACTCAGATTTTTGGACCTCACTGTATGTACGTGGTAATGAGTGTAATATGAGATCTGCATCCATCCAAGGTACATCGACTTCAAGGACATAAACAAAAATGTGTAAATAAGATGAAAATGTCACACGTTCCCTTCGCAATCAATCTGCGTCCTCAAGAAATGTTTTCAGGAGACCTCATTTTAACCTTAATCCCTGTATGTATAATTGAATTGCAAATAAACAGTCAGGAAAGGTTATTATGAGCTGAAGTCTATTCCAGGAAACACCTATGTCTCTCCTGGTGACTGTATACCACTTTTTAATTGCTGATAGTAGTGTGATCAAGAAGGCTTTTATGAACGTTGGATGTGTAAGTACAGTACAGGACCAATTAGAAGTAAAATATCTCCACTGTTTTCCACAATATTGCCATCATTCAGCTCTGTACCTCTGTACAGTCGTATGAAAAAGTTTGGGCACCCCTGATAATTTTCATGATTTTAGTTTATAAATCATTGGTTGTTCAGATCAGCAATTTCAGGTAAATATATCATATAGCAGATGAACACAGTGATATTTGAGAAGTGAAATGAAGTTATAGGATTTACAGAAGTGTGCCGTAATTATTCAACAAAATTAGGCAGGTGCATAAATTTGGGCACCCCAACAGAAAAATGGACATCACATATTTAGTAGATCCCCTTTGTAGAAATAACAGCAGCTACCGCTAAACGCTTCCTACAGCTTCCCAGTCTGGATTCTGGTTGAAGGTGCCTTTGGACCATTCTTCTCTAGAACATCTCCAGTTCAGTCAGTTTGATGGTTTCCGAGCATGAAACAGCCCACATTTTCAGTAATATTCATGTCTGGGGACTGAGATGGCCATGTTCCAGAACGTTGTAATGGTTCCTCTGCATGAAATGCCTTAGTAGATTTTGAGCAGGGTTTGGGGTCCGTTGGCCTCGGTGCAACTTTTGTCACTGATTCTTGAACAATTGTTCTCAAGAATCTGGAGATATAAACTGGAATCCATGCGACCCTCAACTTTAACCAAGATTCCTAGAGTACCTGCACTGGCCACACAGTTCCACAGCAGGATGGAACCGCCACCAAATTTTACTGTGGGTAGCAAGTGTTTGTCTTGGGATCGCTGTGTTCTTTTTTCCGCTCCTTGTTATGTCCAAATAACTCAATTTTAGTTTCATCAGTACACAGCACTTTATTTTATTCCAAAATGAAGCTGGATTGTCCAAATGTGCTGTAGCACACCTCAGGTACTCTGTTTGTGGCGTGTCTGCAGAAAAGGCTTCTTCTGCATTACTCTCCCATACAGCCTCTCCTTGTGCAAAATGCGCTGTATAGTTTGAAACGTGAAACAGTGACCCATCTGCAGCAAGATGAGGTTGTAGGTCTTTGGAGGTTGGTCTGTGGCTTGACTATGACCTGTTCTCACCATCCTTCGCCTCTGCCTATCTGAGATTTTTTCTTGGTCTGCCACTTGGGAGTTCCTTAACTAGAAACTGTGCCTGTGGTCTTCCATTGCCTCACTATGTTTCCTCAACAGTGGAAAAACTGGACAGCTGAAATCTCTGAGAGAGCTTTTCCCTTTCCCTGAACCATGATGTTGAACAACCTTTGTTTTCAGGCCATTTGAGAGTTGGTTTTGAGGCTCCCATGTTGCCACTCTTTCAGAGAAAGAATGCACAGAGGAAGAAAAACTTTCCAATTGGCCACCTTAACCCTTTCTCATAGTTGGATTCACTTGTGTATGTAGATCAAGGGTCAATGAGCTTACAAAACAAATTTTGTGTTCCAATAATTAGTGCTAAAGGTATTCAAATGACAAGGGTGCCCAAATTCAAATTGCCCTAATTTTGTTTGAATAATTACTGCACACTTTCTGTAAAACCTATAAACTTAATTTCACTTCTCAAATATCACGGTGTTCATCTGCTGTATGATATATTTACCTGAAATTGCTGAGCTGGACAACCAATGATTTATAAAGAAAAATCATGAAAATTATCAGGGGTGCCCAAACTTTTTCACACCACTGTATATGCTGGAGAGGTGAACAAGTCGGTTTATTTTCATTTTTTGCTACATGTAGTTTACTTCTCCATAAACTGTTTCAGGCCCCTGAAACAGGTGATGGAGAGAGTTGAGACAAAAGTCTGCAACGAGAGCAGATGGCAATTTAGCCGAAGAAGCTAATGTACTCGACAGGACGCACTTGGCTTGTCAGGAAAAGGTGCTCTTATCTGAAGCACAGATCATATTTCTGTTCTTACTGTTTATTGCGTCATTCCTGACTTTATTCATATGTCCTTGGTGCTGTAAATTGTGCATTGAGAGTTAAAGTGGAAAGGAAAATTCAATTAAGAAAATAACTAGATTCTCCTGCTTTGTTTAGAGTAGGATTGCTAACATGCTGTTGGACGTTTGAATAAGTTTGAATTGATACTAATGCCATTGCTGCTGCACCGCGGGCAGGGACCATGTGGAGTATGTTTATTTTGTTTATTCGATTTATTTAAGGTCGCTACCAGCATCAATGGCCATTTTAAAGACAGACACAAGGTTATATCAATACACAAGGTTATTTCAAATCTAGTCACATATACTGTACATATACTTAGTTCAGGCCAATTTAGCATAATCAATTAACCTAGCGCACGTCTTTGGACTGTGGGAGGATTATATATAGAGTCTATATAAATTAGCTTCATTCTTACATTTATCATCTACGCCACCCAAGGAGTTTGGGTCCCTTTTTGAGTCTTGGTCCTCCCAAGGTTTCTTCCTCATAATGCTTAGGGACTTTTTCCATGCCACTGTCGCCCTAGGCTTGCTCAATTTGGGATTAGCCTTAGATATTAGAAGATGATTGTGGAGTATTACTGCCCTGCATGATATCTAACTTCCAGTCTCTTAACAGACACTATTACTACAGACTTATTTGATTAAATACCCTAGTTTCATGCTTACATTTATCATCTAAGCCACCCAAGGAGATTAGGTCTCTTTTTGAGTCTTGGTCCCCCCAAGGTTTCTTCCTTATAGCATTACGGAGTTTTTCCTTCCCACTGTCACCTTAGGCTTGCTCAGCTTGGGACTGGCCTTCGATATTAGAAGATAATGTAAAATTGTAAAGCTGCTTTGAGACAATGCTTCATTGTAAAAAGCGCGTTAGAAATAAATCTGACTTTAATTAGATGCTCTTATTCAGAGGGACTTACAGCTGCTAGAATCATATATGTACAATCCAAACAATTGTGGGGCTGGGGCTTGAACCCCAGACTTTCTTGTCCATAGTCCAGTACTTTTATTGCGGGGGTACCACAGTCCCTCAGTCATATTTTGTGAAACTGGTGATTCTACTGTATATGATGGCTGTTGTAGGAGGTTTTGTGGGACTCTGGCATAGTTTGGTTCCAGTTGTGCGTTTTCCAGAGCTCTGCCTGGTCATGGGTCTCAGTGTTTCTAAAGTTAAGGGCTGGGTTTGTGTGTCATGTGACACAGAACCCACATTACAGAATGAAGTGGTCATTATATTTCTTTCTTATATATTTCTTATCTTAGAGTTTAAGTGGAAATGCCAGGGGTTTAAATCCTTAGAGATTGGAATACATTTGCAAATTTTCAAAATTATTTGGTTTGTTGGGGGTGGGGTGCTTACTCTAGTTACCTCCCACATTCCGAAGAAATATGCATTAGGTTAACTGGTGTTTATAAAGTGCCCTTAGAAATATGAGTGTATGAATATGAGTGTATGTACCCAACGATGGTTGTACCTGCCCTGCATCCTGCCTTTCCCACAACCCTGACCAGGGTTAAGCAGAAAATAAATTTAATGAATGTATTACTGTGATCATCCAAAGACTGTGACTGGGTTTAAATATAACAGCAGTAATATTCCGGTACATTGATTTTATGGAACAGTAGCTGGTAATGAACCTTGTGCTTTGTGACCTCGATATTGCTTGTGGCACTCAGGCGACGCACTACCCACACTAACACATTAGCCACAACCAACTGGTGACCTTTGTTGGAGTCCTGGCCGTGCCTTCTGCCAGGTCAGGCATCAGACACCAGGCACAGTTGGATAAGGGGATGATTTGCAAACTCCACACAGGAGGAGTCCGGGGTCGGGATTGACCAGGGGATCTCAGAGCTGTGAGGTGACTGCGCTAGCCACATGCAAAACAATGCTGCCCTGAAAAGCAGAGTTAAAACACGAACAAATAACCTGCTATGGGGCCATATGACACAGAAATAGCAAGAGTGGGTTTTTTTCTGACAGCGTGTATCGGCTTGTGCTGAAGTCTTGAAATGTCTCTGTAACTATACTGCATCATGACTAATAATCAGGATTCATAGCAGCTCAAGTCACTTTCTCTCCACTCACGGCTAAAGTGTCTTTTTAGGTGTCAGTTTTCACTTTTTTCCGCAATAAAGTGACACTTTGGAAACAGACCGAGCACGCCATACATGAGAAAGCAGCAGAGCCGCATCATCTGGAGTTACAGAACACAGTGAATTGTAAATGGCTGTTAACAACAGTGATGCACGACAAAAAAAATCCTAATACCTGCAAACGATCATCTTTTTGTATCTAATTAGCTTGTGAGGACAAACGTCCTGTAAAAATGTACTTAATGGACATATGATACAATATATAGTCCTCCTTTTCGGCTTTATGTGACAAATAGGCACTCACAAAGACGTAAACTGACTTTAATCCAGGGTTTCTGTAGTACTCACAAACCAAAGTACATGACAAGCTGTTTTCAGATTTCTATGAAGCACAAGGAGCCCAGGTTCTGCCCACGTTAACATTGATTCAAATTGAGCCCTATGGGTGACGCCAAACATCGATGCACGTATTAATGTCAAGGTGGGACTTACTTTATAGACACTCTATATTATATTTCCTGTTTTACCAGTGCTGCATATGCCTCTGTGATAGCGGCACCCCTGGTCTGCATCATGTGACCGAACATGCAGCCCTGAGTTCAGGGTGCCCCAGCAAGATGAGACCCAACCCATTCTCCCTCTGTCCTCCACGTGCCAGACCTTTGGTCTCTCCCCTTCTCTGTGCCACTGGACACTGGCCCCTATTGTCTCATCAGACCCTTCTCTCAGTCTCTCAGGCACACAAGGCCTGAGGGTGCAACGTAAGGGGTAGCCCTCACCTCACCAGGGGATGGATTCAAACCAGAATGGCTCAGGTGGTAGAGCGCTGGTTCTCAATGCCAAGCCTCTCTGGTCTGAATTTGGCCTCTGACGAGGTGAGGGCTGTTGTTTATGAGGACCTTCACCACCACTGCCAAGTGGGGATAAAACACATTTACTTGATAAACTGATACCAAATCAATAAACAAACTTTCTTTCACTTTGTCCAGTGTTTTAAAATGTACAGTACTGTGCAGGCCACCATTAGATTAGATATACCATCGTTTTAGCAATGGCATAATGACCATATATCATTTTTCTCAGTCTCTTTATTGAATACAACCAGACATTTCTATGCAGTATTAAAAAACTGAAAAAAACCAGCTTCTGTAGGCAGTGGCAAGTATTTATTGTGACCTCCTCTTACACTTGAGCAATAGCAGCATCTGGCAACTTGATGCCAAGTTGACTCTCTACAGTCTGAAGACGCTTTGTCTTTTTGAAGGGTAGCAGCCAAGAAACCACTCTTTCAGAAGGGAACAGGGAGAAAAAGCAAAGATATGCTAAAGCTCACAAAGACTGGAATGAAAACCAGTGGAAAATAGTATTACGGAGTGATTAATCCAATCATTATACCATTGCTAAAATATCAAATCTAATGGTGGCCTAACACTTTTGCACAGTACAGTACATGTATGTAGTATGTGATAATAGTCTGTAAATATGCCCCTTTCTTCCCCTAAAAGGTTGTTTTCATTTAGAAAATCAACCACCGTGGCATTTGCCGGATGTGCCCACGCTGTAACCTGACACTGAAACAGAACCGATAACCACTGTAAACGTGTCTGTACATGTACTAGAGTGTGGTGAGAGAGAGAGAGAGATTTATATATCATTCTGAGGACCAATTGTTCCCATACAGATAGAAAGAGTTGACTTTTTGCTGACAGTTTGCTGATCTCCACAAGCCTTTTTACAAATTTTATTTTTTTACTAAAATAAAAAAATTGCTTTAGGTTACTTAGGTTAAGGCAGTGCTTCCCAAAATGTAGGGGGAAGGAGCGCTGTTGTGGGGTACTGCAGAATCCATTTGGGGAAAATAGTTAGAATTAATTGTAGGTGAGTCATTTCGCTGAATGGGTGCCTTTTGCTTGTTGTAACACACAGATTTTCCAGAGTTTATAGGTTTGAATCTAAGGACACACATTTATAACTATTCATAATGAGTACTGAACAATCTCAGGCAACTTTATTTGATTTTTACATGGTTTCACACATCGCTGTCTCTCAGTCCTGCTATTGTTTATACGAGTTACAGGACTGAGTTTTCAGCACAGAGTTAGCAAATGCATAAACTGTAACCACACGGCGTCCATACTCAGAGCAGCAGGACACTGAGCACATTCGAATGGTCTACCAAAAATATGTATTTTTACAATAAACCAATAGCATCTAAAAATAATTCAATAACAGGATGGTAAGTTGAGATTGACCTTCTCAGTTAAAATATTATCAAATACACAGGAAAAGAAGAAGATACTTATTTTTGGTTTTCCCATGGTCTTCAGAAGATCCAGATAATCTAACTTCCTACTGAACATGTAACTTGTGGTGTGTTCCATAATTTTCAGAAGTGGGAATATGTCAGGGTAACAGGACTGGGTGACAACCTGGGGACATGACTCAAATATGTATTTTAAAGTAAGTGATTTAGAATTTCTTTAAGGAAATAATAAGGCATAGATGGGCTATGGAGTGACACAACAATGCAAAAACATGATTTCTGAGGATTCTGAGGTTCTATTAGTGGGACCCAAGGCTGTGAGAGACAGGTTTAGCTACATCTATCCTAAAATCTAGATGGCTGTCCAGTATTGCCCAGTCCGTCTGTAAAAACTTAGGTGGTCACATTTTGATTCAGATCTCTCCTTTGATGCGCACATTAGCAGCATCACTCGAATTGCTTTCTTTCAATTACGTAATATCGCTAAACTTAGAAATATCCTCTATTTTAATGATGCAGAGGAAAACCTTGTTCATGCGTTTATAACCTCAAGGTTGGATTACTGTAACGCCTTACTTACTGGAGGCTCTAGTAAAATCTATAAATAAAACTTCAGTTAGTTCAGAATGCAGCTGGCCCGAGTGCTAACTCGAACTAGAGAAATTTGATCATATCCACTCCTGTTCTATCATCACTGCACTGGTTACCAGTCAAATTCCGCATTGATGACAAAATACTTCTTATAACTTATAAAGCTCTACATGGCCTGGCCCCACATTATCTGAGTGACCTCTTAGAGCTTTACATCCAACCCGTCTACTTCGTTTGCAGGGTGCAGAAGGACTTCTTTTAGTTCCTAGAATTAAAAAAGTCACAGCCGGGGGAAAGGCTTTCTCATACATGGCCCCCCAACTATGGAATAAAAACTTCCCACTTTCGTTCGGAGACCAGACACTTTCCAAAGTTTTAAGTCTAGGCTAAAGACATACTTATTTACTATGGCTTTTGACTAGATTTAGACCAGGATGATGGCTTGAGTCACTGGGGCCGGAGTCTGGAGTCATGTCTGGCCTGCCTGCCTTGTCCGCTAGCCGGGAGTGTCGAGTGGGCAGTCTGGCTGGAACTGGGCTTCAGTCCTCGTGATCCTTGACTCATGCATCCTCCTTAGCCTTAGATAAGGGCAGAGTGGGGGGTTCATAGTCAAAGAGTCTTATGGTGATCAGAGACATTGGGTTGCTGTCTTCTGCCGCTCGTGGGGTTGCCAATGTACTCATGTGATCCCTCTTGGCTGTGTTTCCTACCAGTTCTCCTCTTTCTAGCTATGCTGCTATAGCTAATGCTGCCGGGGTCTCATGCTACACTTGGCAATCAGTGATTGTTAATAGACACTGTGCTCTTAATCAATAACTAATTACATTTTTCTGTTTTCTCTCCGAGCTGTGTTCCAGCAGTTCCAGCCCCACACCATGATGTTTCATCTGCTGTAGCTCCAGTCAAGCTGCTTTCCGTCATCAGCCTCCAGCCCCATCATACCCCGGGCCACTTAATGCCGATGTGCATACTTCACATTTTATTTGAACTTTGACTGCATGACTTTAGTTTCGTGCTCTTTAGCATTTATCATCTACACCGCCCAAGGAGGTTGGGTCCCTTTCTCAGTCTTGGTCCTCCTAAGGTTTCTTCCTATAACTCAGGGATTTTTTCCTTGCCACTGTCGCCCTAGGCTTGCTCAGTTTGGGATTGGACGTAGTTATTAGGAGATAATCTAAACTTGTAAGTTGCTTTGAGACAATGCTCCATTGTAAAAAGCGCTATATAAATAGATCTGACTTGAATTGACTTGATTTTTAATGATTATATGTTATTCTAAAGTTGGATGTTAGAGACCAGGGACAGCTAACGACATTACTTACTAATTTATATACCTTAATGTGCCAATTGCATCACCTTGCTTGTTTTCTTACAGTTAATTATATGAATTATATAACGTGTAATGTCCTGGGTACAGAAATGGCACCAATTCGGTGGAATGGCTCAGGTGTCATTTTAATTTGCTCCACTGATATTGTAATACTATACAGTCTAATAAATGTAAAGGTAGTATTAGTACTAATGTCACTGTACAGTCACCCACAGTAATAGACAGACGTGGTGTGTTCATGTGTGTTCGTTCTTGAATATGCCTAATCCCTGTTTCTGCTCCAGCAGCACTCAGCTGAAACATTGGTTTACTTTTTCCTGCACAGAATAAAGGATCAATGGAAGACTTTTTTCAGCAGAAACGTCTTATAAGAAAACATCAAGGCGTCTCCATTCAATAACTGCAAATGTAAAAAATGGACATCTGATCATCGACTGCTAGGGTTTACACTCTTCAACCAGTCCTTGAAAGAAAGACAGAAACACATGCAAAGTCGGTAACGTGTCATTAAGTTCAAACATAAACAAGCATTAAGACGTGTAGGCTATAAATCCTTCATTTCTGTCATTTTGCAAGAGGGTAAAGTTGCCACATTTTGCATCCGTGACAGTCCGAGATGCTTGCAGCGTATTCTACACCAGTGGTATTCCATACTGAGGGTGGGCAGGCCCATCCGGTGGGGTTGACCAATAGCAGTTGGGAACTGAACACAGACTTTCATATTCGTCTGGAATTTAGCAGAGTTGTTCTATAAACAGGGACGAACCACCATGCTGACGGCAAAAAAACATTCAACAATCATTACACATAGGAAATGAACCCTAAACCAATTTAGAAATTAAAACCAATAGCACCTTATCTGTCATGAGGTGGAGAGGTTAGAGCTTTGAACAGGAGTCCTTTTCCAAAAGGACACAACCAAGGGGATCTGACCCTCTACCTTTCTTAGAAACCATGATTCATTTAGGGAAACGTATGCTAAGAACAAACAGAATTAGAATTTTGAAAAAAGAAAACAAACATGTTTTCAGTCAATCATCAATCAAATGGACTGCAAACGGAAAACTGAGGGAGTGTCTTAAATTGCATGAATGGGGTGTGAGTGAAAGTGTGAAAGTTCAAAATATGTCCTTGTAAAGCTATTGTATAGCAGACTCTGAGATTAGACCAGCGATATTTAATGACTACAGTCCAAAATCATACTACAACCATCTGGACGATGCTTCTCAATTATGATACTGTTAGATGTGAAAAACGACGCCCTTATATAGTGTGCCATCTACAGGCCATTCTTAGTATAACTTGTTGAGCATGATAAAACCTGTAGCCTATACCTATATACATTTAATACAACAGTACTTTTGATAGCACCTTTGGCCCCCTAAGGAATTGCTCTTGAGAAATTTTACTGTTTATTGATAAATGTTGTAATTAAGATTAATAAAAGAGACCTTGCCTTTATAGCTTAAATTGAAGTTCATTTAAGTTTAGCAATTTAGTGTCTCATTTATAAAATGTGACATCGACAATACACATCGGCCATCGGTCACCCTGCTCTCCAAATATTGGCATCGACATCGGTCATTTAAAAAAAACTCATATCAGTTGACCACTAAAACACACAGTGCAGCGCCCCCTGCTGAGTATGGTGCTGCCTAGTCACAGACCGGTCAGAATCCTCACCATATCTGCCCATGTCAAAAGCACCTGGATCTTGGGTGCACCCTTTACTTGAGGAAGGATAAGGGAAGAAGATGAGCTGGCGGAGGGATTCTTTGATGCTCTGGGTAATGTTCTGGGAAACCCTGAATCCGGACAACCATGCGTACCTTAATTTGACCCCTAAAACTGATCTAAAAATTGTTACGAACAGAGGAATATGACTCAAACTCGAAGCTGTTTCCAGCTTGGACGGGAGCTCATTGGTGTGCTTCATAAAATACAAATCCATTTAATTACATTACATTACATTGAATTGTGTTCATTGTAAAGGTTTCATCCTTGTAGCTCGTAAAATACTGATACTTTTTGTGCTCATGTTTATGTGCTCTTAGGGGGCGCTAATGTTTTTTGAAGGGCATTTGGAAAATTCCAGAAGGGCTCTGCCTAACAGTTTAAATACCACTGTTTTACACAGTACCTACAACTGTAACGTACCCCTACTAAGCACTTAGGAACCTCTAAAAATGAGTTCTTGATCCATGCAGCATTGCACAACAGTCAAACATGACGTAGCACAGCATACAGCGTACGGGAGAGATCTAGCAGGAGTCGTGCACCCAAGCAGAAGCCAATGAATTGATCTGGCATGGCAAACTGCATAATAGGGTTTGTGAGAACTACTCAAACGTAGAGCTGAGTCATTGTGCTGTGTTTGTGCCTCGTGTCCGGGCCGAGCCCAGCGCCTCCTTACACGTCTGAGTTGAGGCTGAGGTTGGCCAGACGTGGATCCGAGTTAATCTCGTACCTGTAATGGTAGCCCTCCATATGGTCCCTGCAGGCGTCACGGATATTATAAATCCACCTCTTGATGCCCTTTCTGTTCAGGTAAAGCACTAAGAGGAAGATGACCCCGATCAGGGCCAAGACCATACCCAGGAAGACGTAGGAGGTCCCTAGGACATCTTCCATATTGCCCGGGTTGGAGCACTGCAGCTTGGAGTGCTCCAGCACTCTGGTGTTTTTGAGCTCCGGTGGCGCGGCACAGGTCAGGTTCAGCTTGTCTACCACGAAGTCGGTGTGCTGTAACCATGTCACCATGTCGTCTAAGTTGCAGTCACAACGCCAAGGGTTTCCCGCCAGGAACAGCTGGAGACCTGGGATCTGGTTGAAGTCTGATAAAGTCGCGTTCGAAAGCTCTTTCAGCGCGTTGTCGCGCAGGTCCAAACTGTTAAGCTCTGGATTTCTGAAAGTGACATTATTAATGGAAACTATGGAGTTGTTCCTCAGGTCCAAAGTGGTAAGCTCTGGTAAGGCAGCGAACGTACCTTCTGGAAAGATCACCAGACGATTGCTGGCTAAGCTGAGATTGGAAAGTTTAACACTGCGCTGTAAAAGGTTCGAAACAACATTAACGTGGAAGAAGTTGTACAAAGATCTGGTCATGTCCAAGACCTGAAGCGAACTGTCCTCTGGAAAGGCATCAGGGCTGAAATTGAGAAGTCTGTTGTTGCTCATGTCGAGCAAATGGAGACTTGGCAGGTTGTGAAATGCCCCAGGGCCCACTTGTTTGATCCGGTTTCCGGCCAGATAGAGCTCTGAAAGCTGGTCGAGAACAACCGGGAAAGCCTCCTCGGTTAGGCTGGATATGTTGTTTCCAGTCAGGAAGAGGGCGGTGGTGTTGGCTGGAAGAGGCTGTGGGATGGATGTTAAGTTCTGATTGGTGCATTCTACCCTCGTGCCGGAGCAAACGCATCTGCGAGGGCATTCCAGAGGAGACACGGTGCCAAAGCACGCGAGGAGAAGCAGCACGCACGGTGCAGACACGCGCCTCCTGAGCCGTTTCTGTTTCTGCGCGCACGCAACGCTTCTCCAACGCATTTCCAATGCTGTTCACGCGGAGCAACGCAGCTGAAATAAACCAAGCGTAAGAGCACAAGTTTCTGCTTCTTTACCAGGAATCCAAGTGAACACTTTGTTTCATTCTTTCGTCTTTCCCAGAGTGGAGCGACACGGAGTAAACATGCAAATGCTGGCACACTGACCTGTACGTGCGTGGCTCGCATTCACAAGCCCTTTCTGGAGCGCTTTTTTTCCTTTCTCAGCCCGCCTCCAGCATTGATTCTTCGTCGGCAAAGTTCAAACTCCTACAGAAAACTTCTCGAACCCCTCCAGGCTGAGTCCGGTTCACACCCGGCACCCGAAAACGTTCAGGTTTGAAAGGTGAACAGCATCCAGTAGCCAAACTCTTTGGTTATTCGCATGTTCCTGCTCTGCCCTGTGTGCTTCTCGGAGGTTCATGTCCGCTCTGGGACGCTCTGCAGTAGCACCTCTATCTCTCTCTCTCTCCCTCTCTCTCTCCCTCTCTCTCTCACTCTCTCTTGCGCTCTCTCTCTCACCCTTTCTTTTTGCTCGGGCCAAACCATTCACCAGACTGTACCATTCCATTAGGCGGGGGGGAAACACGCAGGCAACACCACCGCAAGCACGAAGCATGCAAAGCAGCTACTGTCCAAGTGAGGTGTAAAATTACAGTATGGAGTTTCTCACTCCTTTTCTCCTTTTATTTGGCTAATGGTGCACTAAGCTCTCCACAGTACTCTTGTCTTAGAAACCCTAGATTTTTTTTGTCTTAGATATATTTTATCCTCTGTATCAGTACTGAAAAAATTAAAGAATATTTCCATATAGTAACTTCATATTAAATAAATACACAGATTCTTTCCCTGTTTTAACTCTGTTTTGCTTGGTAAGGGGGGGGGGGGCACGGTGGCTCAGCGGCACACCGGTTTGAGCGGTCGCCTCAGCTCCAGCGTCCCGACCTCGGACTCCTCCGCCTGTGTGGACTTTGCATGTCCTTCCTGTATCCATGTGGGTTTACTCCATGTACCCTTGTTTCCTCCTACATTCCAAAGACATGCACGTCAGGTTAACTGGTGTTTCAAAAATGCCCTGTCTTGGGTTGCTCCTGCCTTGCAACCTGTGCTGCCGGCTAGGCACCGACTTTCCCATGACCCTGACCAGGATTAAGCGGATAAGAAAATGAATGAATAAATGATTTGGGTGGCACGGCAAGAAGCTCCTGGGTTCGATCCCAGGTGGAGCAGTCTGGGTCCTTTCTATGTGGAGTCTGTGTGTACGTTTACTCCAGGTACTCCAATTTCCTCCCACAGTCCAAAGACCTGCTTTAGGTTAACTGATTACGCTAAAGTGGCCAGAGTGTGTGTATGAGTGGGTGTGCCCTGTGATGGATTGGCACTCCGTCTAGGGTTGTTCCTGCCTTGCGCCCTATGCCGCCGGCTAGGCATCGGCTCTCCCACGGCCCTGTCCAGGATGAAGTGGATAAGAAAGGTACTGATGAAGGCATGAATAAATGATTTTCCAGGCAAGGGTCATGCTGGAGTACACAGGGAACAGGCACAAGTCTGCCCTGCATATGCATATGCCCCTCAGCTGGAATCTCTTCCTCAGACACAGCCAGTCACTGGTCAAATCACTCCACCACCCGAGTGCCAGATGAAAAATGTAACAGCAATATACCTGCAGGAAATCTCTAGAACAATGAATATGGGACTGCTTTGCTCAGGTTCTGGTACAAGTGTAGGGTCAGATACAAACTAAAGGTGCCCAGTGCCAGACAGGACAGGAAAAAAGACGAGGTCTGGCACACTAGACACAGAGGGTCTGCTGTCTAAATGAGAGGAGGCTGAGTGCCTGGTTCCACATCATCAGGGGCTCCTGAGTTACAGGCCCCATTCATGGACTGCGGAACAGTCTGTGGCATGTGAGGCAGACCAGGAGTGCCCCAATCACAAGGGCTTGGTTTGTGATTAGCAGCAATTAGCAGTGTCCCTCGGTCAAGCACAAGTAATTCACCTGAGAGGTAAGACCTACTCATCATCATCATCATCTTGGTGTTTACAAGCGCCAGCCATCACGATTCAGTACACGGTGATTCAGTGATTTGGGTTCACAATAGCCTTACTCAGAGAAGATCTCAATGTGCTTATTGTTTATTGTGTTTTTTCTTTATTTTTACATCTACAAAAGAGCTAAAGAGGTTAGTTTATAAGGGCCAACCAACAGCAAAACAGGAACTGCATGCCCCAGAACGTTACTTACTTAAATTACTTATCATGAGGCTGAATCTCCATCTACATCCATATTGTAACTGCAGTCATTTTAAGGTGGACTGTAAAATGCGAATAAAAAGCCAGTAAGTTCTCCTACTTAGAAAGATGAGAGAGGTCTGTAATTTGTATCATAGAGTACACTTCAACTATGAGAAGACCCAATTGGGAAAAAAATATATCCAGGAAAATCACATTGTAGGATTTTTAAAGAATTTAATTGTAAATCATGGTGGAAAATAAGTATTTGGTCACCCACAAACAAGCAAAGATTTCTGGCTCTCACAGACCTGTAACAACTCTTTAAGAAGCTCTTCTGTCCTCCACTTGTTACCTGTATCAATGGCAATCTGTTTGACCTGTGGTGAAGAATGAACGGGGCCATGTATCCTGAGATTTTAAGCCAAAACCTGGCATCAGTGAGGCATTGCTCTCGAGATGACAGGCGAACGTGGCAATAGGGTGCTTCAGCATGAAATGTTCCCAAAACACCACTCAGGGCAACGAAGGAGTGGCCGCCGTAAAAGCATTTAAAGGTCCTGGAGTGGCAAATAGCCAGTCTCCAGACCTCTGTCCCATAGAAATGTGTGAAGGGAGTTGAAAAGTCCATGTTGCCCAAAAACATCACTGCTCTAGAGGAGGACCTGCATGGAGGAATGGGCCCCAACATACCAGTTTACAGTGTGTGCCAACCTGGTGTTGAGACTTACAGGAACCATTTGGCCTCTGTCCATTGGCCAAACAAAGGTATGTTAAACAAAGTATTGAGTTGAACCCAAATTTATTGACCAAAATACTTATTTTCCACCATGATTTACAATTAAATTATTTAAAAATCCTACCAATTGTGAGTTCCTGGATTTTTTTTTTCTTTTTTTCTTTTTTCTCATTTGTGTCCTCTCATAGTTGAAGTGTACCTATGATGAAAAATTACAGACCTCTCTCATTTTCTAAGTAGGGGAGAACATGCACAATCACGTGGCTGACTAAATTACTTTTTTGCCCCACGGTATAAGGAATGGACATTGTCCTGAAGGGATGTTATGTAAACGCATAGCTGTATTGTTATATACACGTCACATGCAGACCCAATTGCCTGTGTCCTGAGGGAGAGATGAAGGGTCAAGAGATTCATGCCCCAGCACTGCAATGGACGTCATACATACCCTGTCCAGGGCATGCTTAAGCCGGTCATCCTGTATTCTCTGGAAGACAAGGAGCTGAAGGCCCCCACAACTCTTACTAGCAAAAAGTGGGCTTAAAAAATGGAAATGGAATTAAAAACGAATATAGTAATTTATATACGGGCAATTTCAGTGACCAGCTCCAGAGATTCGGGTTTGAATATTGTCCTACCCGCTGGCCAGTTCCAGAGATGCGTGGGTTTCTTCTGATACTCTGGTTTCCTCCAATGTTCCAAAAAGGCATGCAATTAGCTCAGTGCTCCGAAAGTTTCCCTGGACTTGCGAGTGCCCCGTAATGGACTGGCGCCCTGTAGTTGGTTTTATCCTATCTTGCGTAACAAAGAGGCTGTACCATCACTGTTTCTGGTTTGAATTTGCTAACTGGCTTGTAACTATAATAAAGCCAATTGTGTTGGTGACATAACACGATTCTCGCACGTGTAGAACAAGCAAAAAAGAATTTTCACCTCATTGCAGACATAATATTAAACACAGGAACTGCTACTTAAACAAATGTCTCACTTTAACTTAGTTTGTCTATATACATTTAGCCCAATAGGAAGCGGTTACTTGTTCTTTAAAGAACTGATATACTTGCGTTACTCCCACTCTCCAATATCATCCTGCTTTTGCCTGAGTCATACTGTTTCTAACTCTGGCTCACTTGACCTATCCTGAGGAGCAGACTCATGGCAGTTTATTTGCTCTTGCCCTAACAACTGCTTCTGTTCGACCCTGGAACTGCGTTATATCACTGCCAGCGCAGCCGACTGTGGGTGTGCTCAATTTGCTCCGAGCTCGAGGCCTGAGTTATGTAAGTGCCAGACTTGGCCACTGCAGTGCTTAAGCTACGATTGACACAAAAATACCTTCTGATCTTATGTGTTGTTAAAAATTTCATGAATTTATTTGGGTCAGGTCTTAGGATTTTTTTGTACTTCTGTTTTTGCACATCATGTTGCAGTACCTTCTGTGAAGGACCAATGCTTTGTCCAGGGCACGCTTTCGCCTGCTCCCTGCCTTCTCTTGGGATATTTGATGGAGTCCCATGACCCTGACGGACGAAAGCAGGGTTCAAAACAGCTCAACTTGCTCCACTCAATTCAAAGGACCACGCTTCACCAACACAGACCGGGACGATGATGCTGCTGCTGACATACTATTTCGTCAAGCTCACTTTTTCTTTTTCCATCACTAACTAACAAGATTCTGAGTACTTAAACTTCTACAGTATGGGCAGGTTTTCTCCCCTCACCTGAAGACAACACACCACTCTTTGGTGGGAGAGTACCATGGCCCTGAACTTGGAGACTGGGGTGGGAACAAGTCACTAGATTGCAAGTAAGTCTCAAGTCTTGACAGTCAAGTTCCCAGTTAAGTGCCAAAATAAGACAGATAAGACCCAAGTCAAGTCTCGAGTGAATCTCAAGTCAACTCCGAAGTCTTATAAGTCAAGTCCTAGACAAGTTACTAAATGCCGCATGGGGTTGTTTTAGTGTGCTACCAGCCAAACTAAACAGGCTAACAAAGTACATATTCATAGCCAGAAGTTGTCATGGCTGCACAGACATTTTTTGGCACCCCGCTACTGTCCATCATTAGCTCGCTATGTTAGCGAGCAAATTACTATGTAAGCTATATAAGCATACCATTCTTTGTGAAGCCTAAAATATCGAATGAAGTTCAATATTGTCGCATCTCCATCAGTCTTCACCCCATATGTTGTGTATGTTGCATTTCTTTTTTATTCAATACAGCATTTACAGTTATATATATTTACTTTAAAGTATTTTGGGAGCATGTTTCTGGCTTCAACACTGGCGTGCCCCAGAGTTTCTCGCAACTTGCTGAAAAACTTCCCGTGCTTGTAGTTTATAGGTGAACAAAGCAGAGCAGCTCAGGTCTCTTGCATTACAGTGATACAGCACCATGCAAGCAATAGAAAAGGTTCACTTATGTGATTCAACATTATTTTAACACTTGGAAATAAATTATGTTAAACAATGGGTTTGTTGAGGCTCTCGAGTCTTTTTGTCCAATTCCAAGTCACTGACGGTCAAGTCAAAGGCGTCTTTTTTGATGTTGTTGAGTCAAGTCACAAGTCATCAAATTCAGGTCATTTGACCTCTGCTTGGAGATGTGGCCTCGGACAAAGAATTACAACTAACATATTTAGAAAGGTAAGTACTGGGGATGAATGATACTGGGGAAAAACATTGCAATTGTATAGTTTTACAATATCTAGCAAATCGAAAGTCAATATTTCACTTTGTGTAAAGAAATCACTTAATAATTTCAGTATAAAAAGTATCTAAATGGCAAAAAGCATTCATTCATCCAACCAGCAACACCCTAGAGAAGATGTGCGTCCATCGTTGAACACTTGCACAGACTCACTCACTCACTCATTCACACAGGGGATACTTTAGAGATGCCAGTTGACCTAATGCATGTCTTTGGAATGTGGGAGGGAACCACACAGACAGACTGAGAACATACAATCCACACAGACTGTGACTGGGCCAAACCGGGTCTCTTGAGCTGTGAGGTGATCACCACTCCCATGATTACATTAGTCATTATATGATAAGACTAGCCTTTTTAATAGCTGATGGATGAATAGTGAATGGATAAATAATTGAAATTATTTATTTGATGTGTTGGCTCGGCAGGTTTTAATGTTCATATTAATGCATTCTACTCCCACAAATAATTGTATACGCTTTACAATGGTTGTATTAATCAGATATATATTAAGAGGTATATTAAAGCTATGTAATATTTCTAAAAATGTAGCAAAAGTATTTTTAAATGATTTGGTGTAGTGTAGTGTTGAAAAGAAGAAATGTTCTAAAAAATTGGTGAAGCTGCAGTTTGTTTGACTAAAATGCAGTGACTGTGTTTGAAAGAGTTGATGATAACTTGTTTGGGTTAAATATCAGGATTACTGCATTTTTGAATATTGCCATATAGTTGTGAGCAATTTAGCAGTGTTTATTTACAATTAAAGATTCAGAATCAAAAGTAATGTTCATATTTTGGTTCCTCAGGTCTGAAAATGTTTTTATTCGGTGTTCGCAGTGTTTAGTTAAAGACGATAATGTCATTTTTGCAGAGGATTCATGTAATTTTGGTACAATCCATGTACCATCCATCAGTGTCTTGGATGTAAACCTTTTACCCTCAATAAAAGACATACTGTTTCAGAAACTGAGTTAGAAAGGCTTTTTAAAGAAATACCTTTATTTTTTACTTTAAATACATTTAATGGCGTGTGCTTTTATACTTGACTGAACTATACATCCACTTTAACTCGAGTATTTTTGATCTGATTATTAATACTTTTCCTTAAGTAAATAACTTGTGTTTTCCCGCCACCTCTGCAATAAAATACTACATGTTTTGTAAGTATTAAGCCAGTTTCTTACAGAAAGAAACTAAAGAGATGTAAAATAAAGCACCTCATCACGTCACTGACCCATGGCGACTCCACGTGGATGACTGCTTACATGTGATGACGTATGAGGGGGGACACCGGGGCGCTATCAGCGACCTACATATGGAAGGAGAGGTCGCTTCGAGGAGCACTGCGCTTATCACCTGCATGCAACATGCACATTTTGTGCAGCTGCCACCTGGAGAAGAAAAGCCAAAAATAGACGTATGGAAAACCAGACACTGGGAATGCTCAAGCAGGTGATGGTCAGAGTTGTCAGGGAGGAACGGACCAATAGACGTCGAGAATGCAAGTTTCCGCGAACCAATCGGCATCGTTTGTGTTGTTCGGTCTTCTGAACCCTTTGCTAGGTCGGTTTAACGCTGACGTTAGCCGTGCAGAATAATTATAAGAAACAGAACATTCCTCTAAACATGCCTTCTTGGAGTTTTTGTATCGACTCAAACGCAAAAACGACTTGCTCCTTCATCTAGCGGCAGGTAAGTAATTCGTTGTTTGCTTGGTTTGCATTGGTGCAGCGGCTTGTTTAATCCAGACCTCGGCTGCGTCCTAATTCAAGTAGTGTTGTACTCCATAGCTTGTATTTTAATCATTATACTTGTGGTATACTCACGCCCTATGTAGTGCTGCAGTGCGCGGTTTGAGACACAACCTAAATGTACTAGATTTGTTCGGTTTCTAGCGATAATGTCAGTTTAACAGCAGGAAGCCTCTTCCTTATAAGAAGACTTTATGTCTCAGTATATTCAAATATTAGGTTGTTATTATGTTAGTGGGATATGCTTGACAACGAGGTTGTAAGCATTTATGACTAGTTTGTAGCTATCAATTGACCTGAAGTTGTCTGTAATATGTGCACATTTAAGCAATATTTGTAAGCAAGGAACTAGGACTAAAGTCAAAAACCATCATCTAGGGTAGAACCTATGATTAGGATTTCCTTTCTACTTCCATATATATCCGTAATAAATTAACATTCATGACGACATACCGTTTTTTAACTGCCTGTTTGCCCAAACTTTTGCTTTAGACAGTGGGTCCGTGTTTTTGTTAAGGCCACTCAGCTTAAATCGACTTTAAATTTCAAGTCAAATAAATTTCTTCCTATAAATTTTCTAAATTATGTCCCATTTTACACCGGTACACTCTCTCAAAGCAGCTTTACAGGCCCACAACCCTGCCTGAGCAAACCTAGGTTGACAGTGGCAAGGAAAAACTTTTTAAATGTTGTAAGGACCTTATAGCTTGGAGAACAAGACCCACAAAGGAACCCAGCCTCCTTGGGCAGACTAGATCATATTTAATAGACAATGAAGTTCATTAATGAATAATAACTTTTTAGTAATAGCTGAAATACATAGAGGCTAAAAATAATATAAAAAGTGCATATTTAAAGAGAATCGAATAGAGTAATATAGGCTATATTATATAATAATGTATTGAGAATAATAACTGTCCCTGAAATTCAGAGCTTAGTTGAGCTTGCACCCAGAAATGGCAGTTATGGCCTCACCTCCCATTGGCACAGCCCAGCCCTGACCCGACCAGAAGGCACTGCCTGGACTAGAACCCGAGTCATAGTGTCGGTGTGCTAGCGGATTAGACCACAGCTCCACCTCCCCTTGGTCACGTCCTCTGCTATTGTGGGACTGTGGTAGCCTAGTGGTTAAGGTACTGGATTATGGAACAGAAGGTCCAGGGTTCAAATCCCACCTCTGCCATGCTGCAACTGTTGGGCCCTTGTGCAAAGCTCTTAACCCACAATTGCTTGGGTGTATCCATATGAGTGGACGATATAGCGTTCCAATAAGTGCTTTTATTACTTTCTAATAATGTAATAACTTCACTGTTTTCAGTACAGCAGTGACACTGAGGTGTTTTATAAACTCCAGCAGCACTGCTGTGTCTGATCCACTCGTACCAGCAGAACACACGCTAACACACCACCTCATCAGTGTCACTGCATTGCTGAGAATGATCTACCAACCAACCATGGTGTTCCTCCTTTGCTGCTACAACATTCTTCCCTCTTCTGGGGATATAAACGTTGTCTCATGGAGTTATGACCAGGTCTCTGCCCAAGCTGGCAGAACATTAATTCACAGACTTTGTAGGAGGGCAGAAGTTATTTGATTATCTGTCTCATATTGTGAGTCAGTGAGGTGTTCCTTACAACCCATTCTACAGCCACTTCGTTTATGGGGATTTCATGAATATGTCAGCAACGTGTGTTTGAAATAAGATTGCTAATCGAAGGGCCATAAAGTGTATGCTTGTTGTTTAATTTAACAAGGTACATTGACTTTTCCATCACAGTCTCAGGAAACTCAGGCAATGTCAACAAAAAGCCAGACGGAGGAAAAGAATATTTGACGTGAAAGTTTATGCCAAATGATGCAAAGCACTGTCAACAATTTACCTGCCATTTGCATGTTTCCCAGCAAAACACTGACCTCTGCCAGGGTTTTAATGTTATGGCTTATAGGTGTATATCCAGAATACTTCCATGTTATCCTTAATTTAACTGTTAAGAAACGTTTTTTTTTTTTGTTTAAATTTGCTTTTTGGATTCACTGTGTTGCAGTGGAGGGTGGAGGTTTTAAATAGTGGAAGCACTTCTATTCATTTTAGTGGCCAGCCATAAACGTCCCATATCCCACCAATGGAGCTGCAGTTAGTTGTGTTTAGTTGTTTTGTGTTTTTCTGTGCAAAACCCACCCATTCCCGGCCAGAGAAGCTTGTACACCCAGGCCCAAAATGACACATTCAGAGCCGTATGTTCAGCCGGTCTTAATCTTTTTAATCGATACATGATCGCACCGTAGACACCCAGAGACACGCAGGCTTTAGTAGATGTCTATTAGCGACATTTGAAGTGCTGTTTGTCAGAAGGAGTTTAATGAATGAACAGCATGATGCTGCACGGATATATTTGATCTTTTGTTTCACTAATATTTTGAAATCCACCATGATGAATGAATAATGTAGATACTTTGGTAAACACTTCATTTTAATGCGTTAGAAGGGCAAGGCAGACTTCCTGTGTGGTCTTCAAACAATCACCTGTGTTTGGGTGTTAGGGTGCTTGCGTCACCTCACATCTCACTAGGTGATGAAATTTACTCTGTTTAGAAGTTATACTTTTTAAAAAAGCTGTTAAACAAATAATACATGGGTTGTCTGAGTAATTTTAAAAGAGGAAACACACTTATGAAGCTTGTGATTAACCGTTGTGTATAATACAATATGGTTCTGTTATGAACTGTAATTGTAACAAATGACCACAAACTTGAAGGTCGCTTGTAGAATTGTTAACTTTATTTTTTCTTCCTCGCAGGTGACATTTACAATTATGGAGGTATAAAAAGGGAACATGTTTTGGGGGGAAGGGGTGTTTCCCCTCAGACTGGTGGACTGTTTGGATAGACTTTGAAGGTGGTTGCCAAAATTGTTGCCTTTTGCACACTAAGCTAAACTAGACTACAACTGGAATTTTTTTTTTTTGCAAACCTGAGGATATATTTGTAAAAATTTTGTACAGAAAGTCAAATATTTATTAGTTTGGTGCCATTGATGCTTCTTTCAGCACTGTCTGGTGTGGGCAACGTTGTTGACATGGTGGACTGAGGCAAGGTTTTCCTTCACCCTAGGGTTGCTAGGGTGCCGTGGAACCTCAACACATGCACAATTCTAGCACCCTAAGATTTGGACGGAGGGCGTGTTTACGTTTTGTTGTGCTTAGAGCTGTATGTGAAGGAGTTTAGTTTTGTCAGACTTTCCGTTCAGTTTAATCCAGGGCTGCTTTTGGGGGTTCGTTAGAAGGTCAAATACAGTGGGGTGGGGTTTGGAGGGTCTTTAGAAGGTAAGGTGTGTGAGGGTGAAGTTTTGGCAGTAAGGCTTTGTGTGAGAGGGTGGACGATGAGTGTGAAGACTCCAGAATGCACTCCGAAATGCCGATCGCCACGCCACGCCGAGGAGATAGTGGCTGCACTCACGGGAGGCTCAGAGGGACGGCTCAAGGCCTTCCTTTCGGTTCACTGCCACAACGCCGCCACTCTGAAGGACGATTTCGGGCGCACAGCGCTGCACCTCGCTGCTTCACTGGGGAAAAAAGTCCTGCTCGAGTGGCTTCTGGACAGCAAGAATGCTGACCTGCTGTTGAAGGACAAGGAGTCGGGATGGACGGCCCTGCACCGCAGTGCTTTCTACGGACAGATCCACTGTCTCATGGCCCTCATCAAGGTGAGCCCAGGTTGGTCAATCGGGGAAGGAGTACGGTTCTCGACCAACTCGTCGAATTCGGTTCCAGACACATTTTGACTAGAAGAATTTGACTCTGTTCTTGAATCGTGATTCACGATTCAGTACACAGAGATTTAGTGATTCAGATTCCCCTGCTCAGTGAAGAACTCTACTCTGTTTATTATGATTTTCTTTATTTTTACATAGAGTACTGTGTTCCTAGTGTAAATAAGTCCCCTTGGGTCCTAAAAAAGTTAGTTCTAAGAGCCAACCGAAAGGAAAGGAATCAGGAACACAGGCTGTAGTTAGCTTAGCTGCTATGCTTGTGCCCAGTGTTCGTCAATAGAGTAAGTGTTTTGCTTTTACTGTTCGCTTTCAATCCATTACTTACTAAATTACACGAGATTTTTCGGCACTTTATTATAAAATAAGCTTTGTGTTAATGATTTTGGCCAACTGTAGGTTAATGTAAGTGTTTCAAACATGAACTTACTTATCATGGTATGGTTTCCATATCTCTGCTCTACCAAACACTCGATAAACTCCTCAGTTCATTATCTATTTAACTTACGATGGATTTGTTGAACATATCCCCATCATAAATCAGGAGCGCCTGTACAATACAGCTCCATTAATGCAGATAATGCCTCATACAGTGTGGATTTTCTGGGGTTCTGGAACCCATTCATTCAATTTACATTATTCCTTATGGGAAACATTTGCTCGGATCTAATTAACAACGAGAGCCGAGGTACCACTGAATATTGTGTTCTCGATGATGCGAGATTGAGGGTTCTCTTGCGTTCGGTATTCAGTGCAGGATTTCTTTTATTTTCCAGCGAGGCGGTTCACTAGCTGTACCAGATAAGGAAGGACTGTCTGTTCTGGATCTGACGATGAAGGACCGCCCAAGCCATGTTGTTTTCCAGAACACTGGTAAGACGATTTAAGCTGGTTTTGGACTGTGCAGTTTCAGCAGTCTTACTAGACTGAGTGAGATTATTCACTTCTTGGGCGGGTTCTCCAACAGGCTGTATTTATGTTTTCCTTGTCTGATTGTATGATGAATGATAGAGGAGTACTACGTGTGTCATCAGAATGGCAAGCACTGCAACATTTCTGTTTATAAAAGCAAAGGACAGCAATGTAGGTGTGTGGGGTGTATTGCCTGTGATTAGGATTGAATATTAAAACTCAGTTCAAGTCAACGCAAGTCAAATTTATTTATATAGCGATTTTTACAGCACACAATTGTCTCAAAAGCGGCTTTACAAATATATTGGCTCAAATCCCTTGTTGAGCGAGGCCTGAGGCGACAGTGGCTAGGAAAAACTCCCCAAAGGTTGCAGGGAAGAAACCTTGGGAGGAGTCAGACTTAAATAGGGAGTCCTCCTTGGGTAGCCTGGATGTTAAATATAAGAATTAAAGAATATATGTAATTAGAATAGAATAACATGTAGGGTAAGATGAAATAACAAAGTAAAAATTATAATATAAAGTATTATAAATTAGAGGATTAAAAAATCTGTAGCATATAAAATAGTAGTGTAAATATTGGATGTAATAGAGTAAGGAATGAGCGATTTGGGACAGTTAGTCCAGTATGAAGAGTTGAGAACTGGTTATCCAACCCTCTCTAAAATAATATCTTACTTGTTGTTGTTTTAATGATGTATGTCATTGATTTTGCAAAACAAACCAACAAAAAACAGTCCAAAAACATGCCTTAGGCTCCTGTATTCACATGTAGCCAGATAGGATAGACTACTGGAGATGCTCACTGCGGTGTGCCACAACTGAAGCTAGCTTTCTACCGAAAAGTGCATGACTGAAGCTAAAAAGGACTGAACAGGCAGCTCCAGCCTTAGTCATCCTAAGATCTGTGAACTAACCACCCTGCAAAATATGAAGATTATGACAATTACGAGTCAGCTGTTCATGACAGGCTTAAACCAGCCAAGGTACCAGCACAAAAACACACTCAGCAAACCTTAGCGTCATTATGCAAAAAAGTGCCTTACAACCAAGATTGAAAAGACACAAGACTCTTCTGGTGGTTGAGAGATGGGTTCCAATGACTACTGAACACTTTAGACCCAAGACATACCCTGCCAGAGTATCGTCTTATTATTGTTAACAATAAAATATCGCCACACCCCCCCAATATCTCACACTCCTATTACAGACATGAACATTTAGAGGGTAAACAAAGAGCATAACTGACCCTCAGTCTCTCACTATGCCACCCTCTGGATAACGTGGTGCACAGCTTAGCAGGAAAACAAAACAAAACAACAACATGCTCTCACAGGTTGTGTCTATTTGGGAACAGTGTTATAAAAATAGAGCGAAGTAAGTGTGCAGTTCCAAATGTGGAAGTCCCCTGTTAGGACTGCAGAGAACAGGACCTAAAGAAGCACAATCTCTCGAGTCTGACCCGCCCAACTGAGAGATAAAACAGACATGACTCAGTCATGATAAAGCTTAAGAGTCCAAAAACATGTGCTCTGTGCCACCACACTTTCACAGACTGCTCTTCCTGTGAATCCCATGTTTCGTTCGCGTTTTGCCATTGCAACTATGGGATTTACACGAGTTTTTTCACCTGTTCCTCCTATTGGTGTCTTTTAGCAACAGTCACACTGAGATCTGAATCCGTATGTTCTGACTGGGCCAGATCATTGTCGTCATTTGTCTTTGTTCAAAGTGGCTCTATATTGGACGCCGCCGAGCATGTCACCTCCTGTGTTTATTGCCAATTATTTGGCTGCGACTGCAAACGTGGTCTGAAATTTGCACAGTGTAAAGCCTGTGCAGTGCCAGCAGTGAGCCATTTGCCAAAATATCACCTCTGTGATCATAATTCTGTTCAGTTTTAATGCATGGAGTCCATTATGAAAATGGGAGTTAACACCGTTGTCTACCATCCACCAGATCCTACAGAAGTCTACACCTGGGGTAACAATACCAACTTCAGCCTCGGGCATGGAAACCAGGAGAGCAGGCATCATCCTGAGATTGTGGACCTGTTTGCCAGAACTGGGGTTTATGTGAAGCAGGTAACTTTTGTGGAAGTTCACTAAGCTCGCTGACATTTTTAAGCTTTGTAATCGAAATGCACTGAGAGAGGTCTCTCTAATTTACACATTTCAAAGAGTCTCATTGTCCACCAGCATGTTCTGGTAAGGGTCATGGAGTTTATACAGTGGTACCTTAGTTCTCCTCATTAATTTGTTCCCATAAAACATTTTCCCCATAAGGAATAATGTAAATTGAATGAATCTTGTGGGTTTTAGACCCCAAGGAAATCCACACTGTATGAGGCATTATATGCATTAATGCAGTTGTATTGTACAGGTGATCCTGATTTATGATGGGGGATGTGTTTTGACAACTCCGTCATAAGTTAAATGTAATGAACTGATGAGTTTAATGAGTGCTTGGTAGAGCGTCTAGATTGTATCATAGCTGAGACTATGATAAATAATGATAAGAAAGTTCATGTTTGAAACACTTGCATTAATCTACAGTTGGCCACAATCATTAACACAAAGCTTATTTTATAAGTGTTGAAAAATCTCATGTAAGTTACCAAGTAATGGATTGAAAGTGAAAAGTAAAAGCAGAACACTTACTCTATTGATGAACTCTGTGCTGCTACTCGGCTGGCGGCAGCCTGAAAGCCATAGAGTATAATACTGCATAGTGGTTCTCACTGTATTCCTTTTGGATGACTCCCTAACATTTTTAGAATCCACTGGAAATTATTTGCACTAAGAATACTGCACTGTAGATGTAAAAATAAATAAGAACACAAGGAAAAAAGATCTGACCTGAGCGAGAGCCATTTTTAATCTGAATCTGAGTCGCTGTGTACTGAATCGTGATAACTGAAACGAGTTGTGCGATTTGACTCCTAGTAGTTAAAGCAAGTGCGCCGTGTACGGAGCAAACAACAAGGACAGACAGTTTTCTCCCGAAACTGCCTTGAGAACCGAATTCGACAAGTTCCAAGGTGGTCGAGAACCGAGGTACCACTTTGTGTTTATATGACAGTAATAGAACAGGTAGTTCCAATGTTTGACACCAAAATGGTAAAGCAATGACAAGCTTTATGCACCCAACATGACATATACAAATAACGCGATAACCCTGATAAATGACTAAACCCCCCCCCCCCCCCAAACATTAGTTGGTAGTGTTCTATAAACCAGTGTTTCCCAACCACGGGTGCCGTGAGAAATCATCAGGTGTGCCGTGGAAGGTTATCCAATTTTTCCTGATTGGTACTCTAAGCGAGCGGTTTGTAGTGACAGGCAGAGCAATTACATTCTCTTCCACTAGAGGGCAGTAAGATATCAGCTGTGTGTTCAACTGAACAGGCCCAGGTTTCACACTGAGTAAGCGAATTAAGTAAATTGAGACTAGATTTTAATTATATTTCAATAAAAATACTTTTGTGACATTTTTCTTTGGTGGTGTGCCTTGTGATTTTTCGAATGTGAAATATGTGCCGTGGCTCAAAAAAGTTGAGAAACACAGATCTAAAGCATAAGCCTGTTATAGCGTACTGTATTAGAGCAGGGTAGAGAGTTGTTACTGTCCAGAAGCGACAGCTCATTCGTTGTGGACCTACTTTTTCTTGGAAGGTACTGTCAGCATTAAAGCATATTCAGTATGAAATTCAGGAGTTCTTTCATTCTTGTTTCTTTATTTTGCTGTTTAAAAAACTACAAACGCAATAGAATACTCGGTGTGTTATCGTGTACAACAGAACGACTGTGATTATCTATGGCACTTGCCTTCAGCTCATGCCTGCTACCAAATCACAGCCGTGATGTTATTCCTGATAATGCATTCCCTCTTGTTCTAATGTTGTAATATATTTGAGATTTTTTAGGCACTATTTCGTTTTTCATGTGTCATGCTTTAACCTCACCTTGTATTAGTCAGGACTGCAGGTAAGGGCACCTATTCCAGGGACCCTACTTTAGCTGTAAGCATGCTCTGCAGGGACAGTAGTCCAGCTGACAAGGGTCACTGCAGCAGGACCGTGGGATATCCATGGGTCCGACCTTGGGATTATCTACTCCCTCAGATTAGGGCTGTGGCAAAAAATTGATACTGGAGTTTATCGGAGTTACAATCTTACAATCCAAGCAATTGTGGGTTAAGGGCCTTGCTCAAGGACCCAACAGTGGCAGCTTGGCAGAGGTGGGATTTGAACCCTGGACCTTCTGGTCCATAGTCCAGTACCTTACCCACTAGGCTACCACAGTCCCTTGTATTTTCGTATCGCAATGTACCGTGGCGTATTGTATCGTGAAGTCCTTTCCAATACCCCTACCTCAGACATGGCCAGTCATACCTGTCTGTGTTGCTCGATTTGTCCAGAAGGCACTGTAGCCTGGGTCAAAACAGTGTTGGGCTAGCGAGTCCGCTGCACCATCTGAGCGCCGAACGTTTATTATCTCTTCAGTAATCAGTCATCTACGGACAGTTGGAGACAGCTTAATAATGAGTGTTTATATGAGTGGGGTAAGGTGATACAGAAACCCTGCTCAAGTGCATTGTTAACCTTTCACCAGGGCTTTAAACCTTTCTCAAAAGAGAGCTCACCTGGAATGTCATAGTGAGTGAGAGTGTAGTGAGTACAGTTACATTGCAGAGCACTTGTTGATGTCATTTAACACATTATTCATACATTTAAACTTTGTCACTGTCCCATTCTGTGCTGACACTTTAGTTTTACCCAATTGGCATTGACTTTCTAGCTGACTCTTATTACAGATCCGCTGTAGGGTCAGGGTTAATGTGTGCCCTGGTGTTTACGTCATTCGTTAATATTTTCGTCCTCCAGGTAGCACAAAGCCTGCCTTGTTTTATGCTGGAGGGGGCAGCACTCACATAAGCACCTTTTGTATCTCGAGAGTTACACAACCTGCAGCATACTTAATAGTGTGAAGCAGGTTCTTTTGTGTATCAGATTTTATACTCATGTCTGCTTTGAAACAATGCTCCATTGTAAAAAGTGCTATAGAAATAAGTCTGACTCAACAAGGGCAGCCAGTGAAAATGCAATTAATGGTGTTAAAATAACATTTATGCCATTTAGCAGGCGCCCTTATCCAGAGCGACTTACAGTTAATGCAGTCATACAAACCAAGCAGTTGTGAGTAATGGGCATTGCTCAAGGACCCAAAAGTGGCAGTTTGGCGGAGGTGGGATTTGAACCCTGGACCTTTTAAGTCGAGTCAGATTCTATATTCTATTCTATAGTGCTTTTTTTTGCAATGGAGCATTGTCTCAAAGCAGCTTTACAATTTTAGAGATTCATAAGGCCAATCCCAAATTGAGCAAGCCTAGGTTGACAGTGGCAAGATAAAACTCCCAAAACATTATAAGGAAGTAACCTTGGGAGGACCAAGACCCAAAAAGGCACCCGTCCTCCTTGGGCGGCTTAGATGTTGTAAGTTATCTAATTTTCAAAATTATAGGAGTAGTTTAAATAAACAGAAGCTAAATGAATATTAAGAGTATGAACATATCTAAAAACACAATAATTAAAATAAAATAACAGGTTAATTAACAGCTAACATTTTAGAATGAATGAATATTTTGGAGTATAACAAAATGGAGAATAGAGAAGGCCAATATAGGTCAATAATGAAGAGAAAGATTGAATAGAATAAAGGATTTTGAGTCCTCGGCAGGAAAGTCCCGGTGACCTGGCATCCCCAGGTGGGAGACCGTTACAGCCCTCTGTGGTCTGAGTATGGTGGGGCAGGAGCTGATGATGGAAAAACAGCTTGAGTGGGGCTGAAGCGGAGGAAATTTAGTGTGTGAGGCTGGAACTGGTACCGAAGCTTGGAGAGAAAAGAGAAAATGTAGTTAGTTATTGCTAAGAGCACATATTCTACTTAACAGACCATGATTGATCCACTGATACTATATGGACCTTCTGGTCCATAGTCCAATACCTTAACATCTAGATCACCACAGTCCCATATCATATTAATTTTGACAGCCCCAATTCAAAATAAATACTGTAACATTTTTATAGAATAATATTTAAAAAAAAGAGCCTCCTGAGCCTCTTATGCAACCTTACCAATGGCATCAAGCTTTCTTTGGTGTGACTATAATCCAGGCAGCACAAGACCATGTAGGCGCAATCAAATCCTTAAGACTACTGTGGTCTACACTACAAGACTGAATAGTAAAGGTCAGTCTGTATTATACTTGGCTTCCCTTGCATTGTTACTTGATTTTCTGTTGAGAGAAACTCAAGTCTCATTGGTGCTTCTGCATACTACCCCTTAAATAGTTTCCGTCTGTTATTCCTCTCTGAAAGCCACTGCGTTCTCATGGATGTTAATTTCGTAATGCCCCGTGTGTAGAGGATCACATTCCCCGAACTGTCATCAGCCCTCATGTGCCCCGCGTATGGAAAGACAGGCCACTGTGTCCAACCTCTCTGTTCTGCAGGTGCGTAGAGTTAAATATTAATTCAGAATTAACATGCTCGAATTCAATAAGCCCAACATGTGTGACGAAGGCCTGCATGTGTGTAGGGAGCACTTTTGCCCCGTGCATGGGATGCTTTACGCAACATCTCCTTCCTTGTTTGGCCTTTGAAGAGCGTCTTGCATTAGTTATGAAGCTGGCTTTGGTTTGCTCTCGTACACTGTACGCTGAAGTGCAGCAGGGTGTTGCTGCTGCTTCTTTCCATATCCAACGTCCAGCAAGCATACATATTAAATAGGCCACAGCTGCAACATGCCCGCTCCAATGTGTCCTCCTACATGCCACTTAAGTGTTTATGGCCTCTTACTAAAGTTAACTCAGAGGCACTGCAATGGTGAAACAGTGCATTATCAGTGTATACCGGGGGCACAGTAGGACAGGCACAAAAACTTACGAATGCCATTTACAGTAGTGGAAATTCATACACAAAAACATGAGTACCCTGCGCAAAAAAGTCTTTAAACACATCAGGCAAATTAGAACAGTCTATAAGGTAATGAGAAAGCAAGCACTCAAGCGGTAGTTGCTTACACCTTTTTATACACACACACAGACCCACGAGTCAGGGTTGCCAGATCCTACGAGAGAAATAAGCAACCAGGTCAAAGGAAACAAGCCCAAAAGAAGTGAATTGGCTTAAAAAAACACTACTACAGTTGGACCACATGATCAGTAAAAAAAAAAATATATATATTAATAATAATAATGTATATTTGCCATTTAACTTCAGAGGTTGTATAAAAAAAAAACTAGCAGGAATATTGGTGAGAGAGGCTGGATCAGGGAACAAGTCCAAATACGAGGAAAATTCCAAAAAGTACACTTTGGAAACAATCCCCAAAAACCCACAACGACCAATATTTGTGAGCGACTTCATCGAAAAAGAAGCCCAAAGTCACTTGACCTGGCAACCGTGAACACAAGTAACAGACTACCACATAATCATCCGCCTCTGCTTGTGGATCTGGTTGAAGTGTCCAGGTGTTTACAGCTGCAACGTCCAGAATTAAAAGACAGATTATTTCCTTTAATAATTTCCTGTAATAGTTAAGACCTCAGTCATTAAAGCTGAGTTGATCATCAGCTGTATTTAACCATAGAATGCAAATGGATGAACTTCTGATATGAAAATGGACAAGCTTATCAAAAGTGAAGGATGCCAGTGTGGCAGCATTTTGGTCTTTAGCTTAATCTCACTCTCAAAAGGAGAGAAATCAACATTTTAGTTTGCCCGGGGGACATTCATTCAGGTTTGTGTTTGTGTTTTTCAGGTTGTTGTGTGCAAGTTCCACTCCGTTTTCCTTTCTCAGAAGGGGCATGTTTATACCTGTGGCCATGGACAGGGAGGACGCCTTGGACACGGGGATGAACAGACCTATTTGGTAAAGCCTTCTTTGTTCCTGCCTTCCTCTCTCCTCCTCTCATGTCATGCTCCTTCATCACTCTCGCAAAGATTGTTTGTAAAACATTTAGAGTAAACTTTCGGACCCCCATTCTTTCACTCTGGGGCACGTTTGTACTATCACACAGGCCATCCCGAATCCTCTTTATCTGAATGTTTCCCAGGTTCCCCGTATAGTGGAGGGGCTTCTGTCTCATCACTGCTCCCAGGTTGCTGCAGCCAGAGATCACACTGTGGTTCTGACCGAGGAAGGTTATGTGTACACTTTTGGGCTCAACACGTATCACCAGTTGGGCCTGGTACCTCCTGCTTCCAGCCAAGTGCCTAAACAGGTGAGTGAACGTTTTGAAGTTAGGCAAGCCTTCGTGGGAGAACAGTGTGGATCTGTGAAGCATGTTTCATCTGTTTTGGATGCAGATGACATCTAAGTGTCTGAAAGGGAGGACTGTGGTTGGAGTTGCTGCTGGAAGGTTTCACACCATCCTGTGGACCAGAGATGCTGTTTACACTGTGGGTCTGAACGGAGGACAGCTGGGTAAGGATGAACTCCGAGAGGTGGGACAGTATATAGTGAGTGCGTTTACATGCACTTAATAATCCGATCATGGGCAGATGACTGCAGTTATCGGATTATTCAAGTGGTCATGTAAACAGCATAGTCCGATCCAGAAATCAGATTAAGTAATCTGATAAAGAGAGATTTTATTTCAGTAATCTGATTTCTCATAGCATGTGTACCAGTTACCCGATTTAAATCGGGTTTGGCAGTCCGCACACGTCTGCAAAGCGGCTAGGACTGTGGTAGCCTAGTGGGTAAGGTTCTGGACTATGGACCAGAAGGTCCAGGGTTCAAATCCCACCTCTGCCAGGCTGCCACTGTTGGGTCATTGAGCAAGGCCCTTAACCCACAATTGCTTGGGTTGTAAGACTGTACCAATTGTAAGTCGCTCTGGATAAGGGCGTCTGCTAAAAAAATGCTGTAAATGTATGTAGTGGAAAAAAGTGGTTGCCAGGTCTGATTTTTCTTGAGGTGCTTTTGGGCTTATTTGTGTAGACCGGGTGGGGGATTCTCTCGTGGGATCTGGCAACTCTGTCTCCAATATATACTCAAGAAAATGAAGAATTTGATTATTTAATATTAAAAATTAAAATTTACCTCATCTTTCTGTGAGATATTGCTTGGTTGCAAAGTATAAAACAGATTATTGCCTGGGTCATGTAAACCCCGAGGTTTCCCATTTATTTTATTACTCAAGTGCATTTTCTGCAGTTATTAAGTGCATGTAAACGCACTCCCTGTGTAGGTATGATGTAAAACCAAGGCAAGACCTGATATGTTTGAGACGCACTCCTTACACCGGTTAACAAAGACGAGTCCCTAAAAGTAACCCATACATTTCTTAGGTATTTCTGCACACTGAATCCAAATATGTTTTCAGAATTTCTCTCAATTTCTCAATCTATATAGTAAATCTACACCCGTGCTCTACAGCATTTGAAACAAAAAGTTACCAAACAGCTGTTTTCTTAGTGCAGTGCAATAGCGTACTTCGGAAAGCACAAGCATAGATAAATGGGTCACCAGGGGCCTGCAGAAACATGACTGGCCTTCCCGTTTTTGAATAACAGTTCCCTGACAGTTGGTGTCTTTTCCATTCAGGTGAAAAGTTGCGCTGATAATTATAATCCACCATTATAATGCCAAGTAACTGCACAGTTACATTCACAGACGCCCTTATCCAGAGCGACTTACAATTGGTACAGTCTTACAATCCAAGCAATTGTGGGTTAAGGGTCTTGCTCAAGGACCTAACAGTGGCAGCTTGGCAGAGGTGGGATTTGAACCCTGGACCTTCTGGTCCATAGTCCAGTACCTTACCTGCTAGGCTACAGAAATAAAAAGGGAATGTGCTTTGTCAAATGTGAAGTCAATAATCGTGAGAAAATCGAATCATGAATCGACCCGTGAGCGGAGTGTCGTTACACCCCTAGTATAAGTTCCACCTGTTTTAGTTTGTGGGACAATACAAGTTAAAAATGTTGTTGCTCAGGGTCACATATGTGAAATGTAGCAGTGATGTTTTTCTTCATAATGCGATTTCTGAACTCCAGGCTTTATGTACGGGTTTAAATACAATCTGCGTGTCGCTTTACACTGCTGTGTTCTTCCATGTTGTTGAATTTGTTAACATAACTAGGCTACCTGCTCGATCCGAATGGAGAGAAGTGTGTTACCGTGCCTCGGCAGGTGTCTGCTCTGCACCGTAAAGACGTGACCATCTCCATGGCTGCAGCCAGTAATGGTGCCACCGTGTGTTTGACGGAGAAGGGCGATATCTACCTGCTGGCTGATTACCAGTGCAAGAAGCTGGCCTCCAAGTGAGTAAAGGAGACGAGGGATGCTTACTTACAGACATCTCCAGCTTGTGTACGAGGTTTATTTCACACCAATACTTTAGCAACAATACACCTGGGACCCAGGGTTAAGTCCCAGCTGTAACTTCCATCCCAGTCAGGATGTCTCATGGGTATGATTTGCCATGTCTGAGCGAGGGAGCTGGGAGGGGAGATGAGATGCTGCTCTTGCACCATGCTTCACAGTTGGGACCGGCATTGTTCTAGAGCTTTCTGAAGGTTATTGCTGTTCTGTTTTTCCTCCGGTCCTCGGGTGGCACAGTGGTCTCGTATGCTAGCATACCACCAAATCTCCCATCATCAATACAAGATCTTCGGGGGGGGAATTTATGCAACCCTGGATAGAAATGGGGAGGGGGTCAGCATATTATACTTCTAGATCTAGAAATCGGGGGCCAAATTCATAAAGATTCGTAGTGCTAAGAGTTGGTCCTGGTTCCGAAATTCTAAGAAAATTCTTCAATCACGTCCTTTTGTGAGATTATTGGCTGATAGTGAAGCAGAAATCCGATTTTTGCCCGAGTCATGCAAACCCTTTCCCATTTGAGTGCGTGCTAACTCGTTGATCGTGTTACTGACAAACTCTGCAGTTCTTTAGATTTTCTGCAGTTACTGGATTATTAAATGCACCGATTGTTTCATAACCTGGTAGTAATATGCCCTTTCTTTCCAGCTTCAGTACCATTTAGATAAAGAGCTCTTTTTGTTGTCCTTCAGGCAGCTGAACTTCAAGAAGGTTCTTGTAAACGGGGGCAGTTTGGACCATCGGGTTGACCCCCAGCTCCTAAACGAGAGTGGAGGAGAGAAGATAACCATCCTGGCACTGGATGAGGACGGACGAGTAAGTTTTGATGTTCTGAAGAGGAGTTTTAGAGACAGCTTCGCTCTTTAAGCTTCTCTGTCTGACAGTTCTGTTTATATATCTGGCAGGTTTTTTGCTGGCGCTCTGATGGTACCTCATTAAGGCCAGTGTAGGTGGGCCTATGGGCGACAGGTCTTCATGTCTGACATCCGCACTTGGGAAGAACAAGATGATGTTCGTCACGCAGGATGGCGAGGGTTTCAGCGGCCAGTGGCTGGGTGAATACAAGAAGGGTGTTGACAAAAAAGTTGAGGCGTCTAAAATATTGCTTATGCTGGAAATCTCAGCAGGAAGCCCTGAGGTCCAGCATCATAACAGAAAAATAATAATCTTTATTTACAGAAGTTATGTGGGCCATTATTCTCAGACACACATTTATTGTTTTGCAGTAGTTGACAAATGGTTAGGTCTAGGATCACTGCGGTGTTTTTCTAAAAGCTGCTTTTAGACCAGGGCCCATTGTGAAAGGTGCTATGGGAATAAAACTGGAGCTTGAGTCTGTGTGGATCCCGGTGAGTGAAAAACTTGGCAACAAGCAGCAGTGTTAATTTTGCCAGCAAAATTTAGATTTTGTTTTGGTTACAGTATTTTGATTAAAACCCTAATTTAGTTTTAGTTATATAATTTAGTCATCTGAATTGTTTTTAGTTTTAGTCGACTACTTATATATATCATAGTCGACTAAAAATCCACAGTAGATTCAGTGTTTAGAGAGTTTTGTTACCCCCCCAAATACTCCTTAAAGGTAAAATAGATCCACGTTTTTAATCAAAGTTAAAATAGATCCACATCCGCGAAACTGGAAAACTAAATTTTAATGTTTATCGCGCCATTTACAGTGGTGCTTGAAAGTTTGTGAACCCTTTAGAATTTTTCTATATTTCTGCATAAATATGACCTAAAACATCATCATGATTTTCACACAAAGTCCTAAAGGAAGATAAAAAGAACCCAGTTAAACAAATGAGACAACAATATTATCTTGGTCTTTATTTATTTATTGAGGAAAAATGATCCAATATTACATATAGTGAGTGGCAAAAGTAATGTGAACCTCTAGGATTAGCAGTTAATTTTGAAGGTGAAATTAGAGTCAGGTGTTTTCAATCAATGGATGACAATCAGGTGTGGAAGGGGGCACCCTGTTTTATTTAAAGAACAGGGATCTATCAAAGTCTGCTCTTTCACAACACATGTTTGTGGAAGTGTATCATGCCACTGAACAAAGGAGATTTCTGGAGGAGCTCAGGAAAGAGTTGTTGATGCTCATCAGCTGGAAAAAGGTTTACAAAACCATCAATTCAAATCATTGTTCAAAGTCTGCCTCTCACAACAACATGTTTGTTGGAAGGGTATAATGGCACGAACAAAGGAGATTTCTGGGGCTCAGAAAAAGTTGTTGATGCTGATAGGCTGGAAAAGGTTACAAAACCATCTCTAAAGAGTTTGGACTCCAAACCAATCCACAGTCAGACAGATTGTGTACAAATGGAGGAAATTCAAAATCATTGTTACCCTCCCCAGGAGTGGTCGACCAACAAAGATCACTCCAATAGAGGGCGTGAAGGCGTATGTAATAGTTGGTGAGGTCACAAAGGGACCGCAGGGTAACTTCTAAGCACTGAAGGCCTCTCTCACATTGGCTAATGTTAATGTTCATGAGTCCACCATCAAAGAACACTGAACAACCAATGTGGTTGTGCATGGCAGAGTTGCAAGGAGAGGAAAGCCACTGCTCTTCAAAAGAACATTGCTGCTCGTCTGCAGTTTGCTAAAGATCACGTGGACAAAGCCAGAAGGCTATTGGAAGAATGTTTTGTGGATGGATGAGACCAAAATAACTTTTTTTGGTTTAAAAGAAAGTTTGGAGATGTTAGAGAGGAAAGGAAACACACTGCATTCCAGCGTAAGAACCTATCCCATCTGTGAAACATGGTGGTGGTAGTATCATGGTTGGGCCTGTTTTGCTGCATCTGGGCCAGGACGCTTGCCATGGGAACATGAATTTGAATGATATCAGAGAATTCTAAAGGAAAATGTCAGGACAATCTGTCCATGAACTGAATCCCAAGAGAAGAGGGTGGATCATGCAGCAAGACAACGACCCCTAAGCACACAAGCCGTTCTCACCAAAGAATGGTTACAGAAGAATAAAGTTCATTTTTTGGAATGGCCAAGTCAAAAGTCCTGACCTTAATCCAATGGAAATGTTGTGGAAGACCTGAAGCGAGCAGCTAATGTGAGGAAACCCACCAACCATCCCAGAGCTGAAGCTGTTCTGTACGTAGGAATGGGCTAAAATTCCTCCAAGCCGGTGTGCAGGACTGATATCAACAGTTACAGGAAATGTTTTAGCTGCAGTTATTGCTGCACACAGGGGGGTCACACCAGATACTGAAAGCAAAGGGGTCACATACTTTTGCCTCTCACTAATATGTAATACTGGATCATTTTCTTCAATAAATAAATGACCAAGTATATATATTTTGTCTCATTGTTTAACTGGGTTCTCTTTATCTACTTTTAGGACTTGTGTGAAAAGCTGATGATGTTTTAGGTCATATTTATGCAGAAATATAGATCATTCTAAAAGGGTTCACAAATTTTCAAGCACCACTGTAGATCAGATGTCTGCGTCTTACGACATTACTGATTGGATCGCTACCCAACTCGTCCTGCCTTTCCACAAAAAAACTAAATCAGATTCTGATTCTATTCCGTCTCTCTCTGCCAAACATTTCCGTCTCGTTTTTATTCGTTGAAGTGTCAGTTCATTTCGTCTTAGTTTTTTTTTTATTTTAATTTTGTCATCGTCTCATTTTTCGTTAGACAAAAATCATTTATCAGTCTAATTAACACTGGCAGCAAGTCTTCCAGCACAAGTCTTGAAGAAGTCAGAGGTGGTTAGGGTCCTCTCATGTGGTCTGAGTATAGGAGTGATGCCCCAACGCAACCCCACACTGAACAAGCCTAGGGCGGGACAGTGGCAAGGAAAATCTCCCTGAATGTTATAATGAAGAAACCTCGAGAGGACCAAGACTCAAACAGCGACCCGACCTCCTTGGGCGGCTCTTAGATGATAAATGTAAGAATTAAGCGAAATCATGTAATTAATAAGGTTATAGTAAAATAAAGTAGCTAAATAGAGATGGCTACATTTAAAAAAAATACAATAATATAAAGTAAAATACAATTTGTAGACTAGTATGTTACAGATAATGGTAATATTAAAGATGAAGAATATAAAACTACTGTATATATAAGAATAGTGTAGATGAATAAAATGTTAATAAATTGGTCCATTTTACCCTGTGGAGAACCACCACCTATGGACTGTGTTCAGCAATGTCTCCTAATCAACTAGTTCCCTAAATTCTACATCCTATAAATAGCACTACTCATCTAGAGGGAACAGAACTGTTCTTGATGCTTGCTCATTTTTGTGCAACAGCAGGTTCCCTCACGTTAACACACTCCGTTGCATGGCACGAGGATAAGAGCACATGCTGTTTCTTATGAAAGTGCCTAGTAAAATGAATATGCTGCATTAACAAGTGTTGTGCTAACAGTTGCGACGCCTTGGAAGCCCTCCTGCCGGTGAAGTCACAGTTCTGTTAACGTTTAGTTGTGTTGTCCACTTGCATGGGTGTGTTTTGCTGTTTTAATGGCAAGACTAATTTGTTTAGGGTCAAATGAGCAAAAAAAATCCATTACAGTTGGGGTGAACATTATTGGCATTCTTGATTGTTTACTGAAAGCCAGTATCTTCAGAAATAAGTGGATATGTACCAACTTTGGGGTGTGACAATGAATCGGGTTTTGCTGAGTGGAATTTGTTGTTGCTACAGAGATGTGTGTTCACTCTGAGAGCGGAGGTGTTTATGAGCGCATTCGTTTGGAGAAGCTCCCCTACATCCACCGGGCTGTCAGCATCACCGTGGACTCCAAGGGCCGTAACTTTGGAGTGCTGCAGTCTGACCCTAAAACCAGGTACCTGCTCTAATCTGTACAGATGTAAAGTGTGGGTTTTAAACAGGGAGAGTGTACCCAAGCTTTTAAGTATACAAATTATTATTATTACCAGTGGAATTACAGGTTAGGAAAAGCTGAGTCATTCAGTTGCTAATAGAACTCGGTTTGAAAGCGTGGGTTAAATGCTCGTTCAAAGTTTTGAATGCTCTCTCCATCCACTTTAAATACTGGCCTATAAAATGCACCTTGAGGTTAGCTGCTTCAGAATCACTCACAGAAAAACTCATCAGTATGAATAGACTGCATATGGTCTCTTAACTGGTCATAAATTAATAATAAACAAGGCTTTTCAAATGCCGTGGTCTCATCAGGACTATTCTCAGATAATGCTACTACCTCTCACAGTCCAGACATGCTTAAGGGTAATTGATTACGCTGAATTGGCCCCACCCTGAGTATATCTACAGTGGGGCAAAAAAGTGTTTAGTCAGCCACTGACTGTGCAAGGAAATCACATTGTATGATTTTTAAAGAATTTTATTGAAATTTATTGTGAGCAAAAATCCCAGAACTACACGGAGGGACCTGATGAATGACCTGCAGAGAGCTGGGACCAAAGTAACAAAGGCTACCATCAGTAACACACTACGCCGAGAGGGACTCAGATCCTGCAGTGCCAGGCGTGCCCCCCTGCTTAAACCAGTACATGTCCAGGCCCGTCTGAAGTTTGCCAGAGAGCATATGGATGATCCAGAAGAGGATTGGGAGAATATCTTGTAGTCAGATGAAACCAAAATAGAACTTTTTGGTAAAAACTCAGCTCGCCGCGTTTGGAGGAAAAAGAATTCTGAGTTGCACCATACCTACTGTGAAGCATTGGGGGTGGAAAATATTATTATGGCTTTTTTAGGCTGTTTTCGGGGCAACGAAGGAGTGGCTTCATAAAAAAGCCCTTCCAAGGCCTGGTCTTCCAGACCTCAACCACATAGAAATTGTGTGGATGGGAGGTAAGTTTCCCGTGTTGCCCCAGCGGACAAGCCCCAAAACATCCACTGCTCTAGAGGAGATCCTGCATGGAAGGACTGGGCCCAAAATACCAATTTACATTTACGCATTTAGCAGACACCCTTATCCACCCCCCCCCCCCCCCCCCCCCCCCCCCCACGGGCGACTTACAATTGGTTCCGTAAAAAGCATTCCAAGGTCCTGGAGTGGCCTAGCCAGTCTCCAGACCTCAACCCCATAGAAAATTTGTGGAGGGAGTTGAAAGTCCGTGTTGCCCCAAAACATCACTACTCTAGAGGAGATCTGCATGGAGGAATGGGCGAAAATACCAGCTACAATGTGTGCCAACCTGGTGAAGACTTACAGGAATCGTTTGACCTCGGTCATTGCCAACAAAGGTTATGTTACAAAGTATTGAGTTAAACTTTTGTTATTGACCAAATACTTATTTTCCACCATAATTTACAATTAAATTCTTTAAAAATTCTACAATGTGATTTCCTGGATTTTTTTCTTCTTCTCATTTTGTCTCTCATAGTTGAAGTGTAGCTATGATGAAAATTTTTTTTGTTTTCTCTCTCTCCACAGCATTTACGAAGTGCCCAGTATTTCCTCCTCCTCATTTGCTCAGCACTTTAGTCGTCTCCTGGCCGAAGCAGACGAGACGGACAACATCCACGACGTGACCCTTCAGGCCGGCGACCGCGTCTTTCCCGCACACAAATACGTCCTGTCCACGCGCTCTGAATTCTTCCGCAAGCTCTTCCTGCCAGAGGCCGGCCAGGGGGACGAAGATGCGGAGGTGAAGAGAAGTGTGGACGCTGTGGGCTGTGACCTTCTCATCCTGGAGAAGGTCTCTCCCGAAATGCTGGAGCAGACGCTGCACTTCATCTACACAGACTCGTGTGAAATGCTGGTGCACGGATCTAGACCAGCGGTCCCGCGTCTCGGCAACGGTCCTGAGCAGGAGCAGCAGCGGGTGATCCAGAGCCTGCAGGAGCTGAACCTCAGCGGTCGGTCGGCTCTGGAGATCTACCGCGCGCTGCCCGCTTCGGTTCCCGGCCAGGTGGAGAAATCAAAAAGCAAAAGTGCCAAGTCTGGGAAGAAGAGCAAGGGGGACAGGGCTGCTGAATCTAGCCATAATCCTGTGAAGATGCTGCAGGGAGTGGCCAAGAAGCTGGGCTTGGGTGGTCTCTGTGCAAGGTGAGATTGCTAAGCTTTTGGCTCGTTTGTGGTCTACCATAATATCGTAACGGTTATTGTCACTGCATGCTCACATGTTCACTGCATCGTGTAGAGAGGTGGGATGGCCTACTGCGCCTGCGTTCTGATTTCATGCAGACGCTGTTATCCAGAAGGATTTCCAGTTGATACAGTCCAAGCAATTGTGGGTTAAGGGTCTTGCTCAAGGACCCAACAGTGGCAGCTTGGCAGATATGGGATTTGAACTATGGACCTTCTGCTCCATAGTCCAGTACCTTAACCACTAGGCTACCTAAGACACCACCAGCCTCGCAGTCTACTTCGTTAGAGGTGGTTTGGTAATTCATCTTTATAGTAGTTTTAGGAAATAAAAACATAATCCTAGAAGTGCGAACTGATTAACTGCTGAAGACATGCAGCAAACTGAGCTAAAGATCTGTTTTTATTCCTGTTACCCTCTATCATTGTGTCTGTGTATCTTAGTTAAAACATAGAGAGTGAGTGTACTCAATAAAACTAAAAATAATATTTCCTTCCATGAGAAGAAATCGATAGTCTCATGTTTTTGCCTTGAAGCTCAGAACTGTGGTAGCCTAGTGGTTAAGGTACTGGACTATGGAACAGAAGGTCCAGGGTTCAAAACTCACCGTTGCCAGACAACACAAAGGTAACCTAATTTGCATTTCATATGCTTTCTCTTTGTTAGGCTGGAAGGAGTAAAGTTTGAGAACGGGCAGATCAGTGTCGTACAGAAGAAGCCTGGTAATAGACCAAGATTTCACCAGAAAAAATGGTGGGTTATATAAATGCTTTCAGTAGCTTAATGTCCCGTATCATTACTTTCTGGCGTCTGTTAATGACCCGTGCTCTGATCTCTCAGCCCGTACCTCTGTGATGTCACCCTGAAGTCTGACGATGGAAAAGAGTTTCCTTGTCACAAGTGTGTGCTGTGTGCTCGACTGGGTGAGCTCTACTGACTTCTTTTAGGGTTTTTTTGGTTACACTTTGACTGATGTGTACAGAACGTCCAGTCTGCACTCTGTGTGACTGGATTTGACATGAAATGACTAAAGGGGGTATAAGTGAAGAACGTCCAAGTTAGTTTGAGTATAGCAAAGTCATACACAAGAGTCATTCCGCCGAATGGGTGCTCTGTCTTAACTCTCAACTTCATTTTCTATAGTTTTTCAACATTGAGACTAACAACACATTACATTCATAATCAATATTGGTCAATCTCAGGCAACTTTTTATTTTTTTTACATTGTTTTTCCCATTAATGTTACTTATAAAGAGTAACACGACTGAATTTTCAGCATAGAATTAGCAAATGCATAAAATGTAGCAACACGTCGTCCATTCTAATAGCATTAGGACACTGAGCACATTCTGTTGGTTTACCAAAAATGAGTAATTCTGCAATAAATAAATAACATCTAAAAATAATTTAGGTATCCAGATGGTAAGTTGAGATCTTTTCAGTCATAGTTGCAATATTATCAAATATACAGAACAAAATAAGAGAGTACTTAGTGGGGCAAAAAAGTATTTAGTCAGCCACTGGTTGTGGATTTTTTTTGTCTGGAAAAATCGGACTTGGTGTGAAAACCATATTTAGGTTAGGGTGACCCATCCCATGGGTGTCATAATTGGTCACGATGCCAGGCCTGTCATTCCAGCCAGCAGTCGTTTTGCTTTCAGTCCCATCTTCTAAGTAAATGCTCATCATTCAGGTTCAGGTCAGGTGACCTGACTGACATTTTAGCTTTGGCATGAATCAGACTGACGCATTTGTTGCTCCGACTCGAGGCGTTCGTCTGGTTATGAGCACTTTTTATTATTCTTCTATTTATTTCAGAATTTCATTTCCTTGCTGCCTTAAGCAGTTTCATCAATGCAGATAATTGACATTCAGCTGTGTGCTGTTGCTTTCAGTCTGGCATTTTATCTTCTGTTATTTATACAGGCTGCATCTAAACTCATTTTAAAGCAAACTGTAACTTTATGTTCTGCCCCTGAGGTGCATCGTTTGATAAACACTTGGATCGTGATGGTCTGTTGTATTCTGTATCGGTTCTTCCTGCGTTAAGGAAAATTGTAAACCCTTTAATGACTGTGGTCTGATCTTTATCCAAGAGCTCTGGTGGTTCGGCTTGGATAAGGCAGTTTCCGAGGGCAGCAGTAATCTCTAAAACTTGTAAAACATTATAGGACCATCAGCACCCGGTCACGAATGACCTCTTTTTATCTACAGTGGAACTCCTGGTGATCACAATATTATATCAGCTTTTATATAACAGTTAGTTCTGACCTTCCTATCTGACTGGCTGAGAGAAGTTCTCACCGTGATGTTTGTGAGAACAGCAAACAAAATGGTATCACAGCATGACGTGTTGCCAAGTAATGTCAAGCTTTATACACACAAACATATGACGTACAGTGGTGCTTGAAAGTTTGTGAACCCTTTAGAATTTTCTATATTTCTGCATAAATATGACCTAAAACATCATCAGATTTGCCACACAAGTCCTAAAGTAGATAAAGAGAGATCCAGTTACACAAATGAGACAACAAATATTATACTTGGTCATTTATTTATTGAGGAAAATGATTCCAATATTACATATTAGTGAGTGGCAAAAGTGTGTTGTGACCCTCTGCTTTCAGTATCTGGTGTGACCCCCCCTGTGCAGCAATAACTGCAGCTAAGCGTTTCCTGTAGCTGTTGATCAGTCCTGCACACCGGCTTGGAGGAATTTTAGCCCATTCCTCCGTACAGAACAGCTTCAGCTCTGGGATGTTGGTGGGTTTCCTCACATTAGCTGCTCGCTTCAGGTCCTTCCTCAACATTTCCATTGGATTAAGGTCAGGACTTTGACTTGGCCATTCCAAAACATGAACTTTATTCTTCTTTAACCTTTCTTTGGTAGAACGACTTGTGTGCTTAGGGCCGTTGTCTTGCTGCATGACCCACCTTCTCTTGAGATTCAGTTCATGGACAGATGTCCTGACATTTTCCTTTAGAATTCTCTGATGTAATTCAGAATTCATTGTTCCATTAATGATGGCAAGCCGTCCTGGCCCAGATGCAGCAAAACAGGCCCAAACCATGATACTACCACCACCATGTTTCACAGACGAGATAAGGTTCTTATGCTGGAATGCAGTGTTTTTCTTTCCAAACATAACGCTTTTCTTTCAAACCAAAAAGTTCTATTTTTGTCTCATCCATCCACAAAACATTCTTCCAATGGCCTTCTGGTCCACGTGATCTTTAGCAAACTGCAGCAATGTTCTTTTTGGAGAGCAGTGGCTTTCTCCTTCCAACCCTGCCATGCACACCATTGTTGTTCAGTGTTCTTCTGATGGTGGACTCATGAACATTAACATTAGCCAATGTGAGGTCCTCAGAAATTTCCTTTGTTCGTGCCATGATACACTTCCACAAACATGTGTTGTGAAGAGCAGACTTTGATAGATCCCTGTTCTTTAAATAAAACAGGGTGCCCACTCACACCTGATTGTCACACATTGATTAAAACCCCTGCCTCTAATTTCACCTTCAAATGAACTGCTAATCCTAGAGGCTCACATACTTTTGCCACTCACTAATATGTAATATTGGATCATTTTCCTCCATAATTAAATGATCAAGTATAATATTTGTGTCTCATTTGTTTAACTGGGTTCTCTTTGTCTACTTTTAGGACTTGTGTGAAAATCTGAAGATGTTTTAGGTCATATTTATGCAGAAATATAGAAAATTCTAAGGGGTTCACAAACTTTTAGCACCACTGTTTAAAACTGGAATAACGCTAATAATTAACTAAATAAAGTATATTCAGTATGATACTCAGTTAAAAAAAAAAAAAAAAGTATTTTGTTGTTAAAAGTTGTATGAAAGCAACAGAATATTTGAGCTCATGTTGCAAATAATGACTGTGATTATTTATGGCACTCACCATGGCTCACAGCTTGTGATGTCCACGCTCCCTCTTGTGTTCTGTTTGTTAAATATAAGCTCTCTTTTATATTGGCATGCCTGCAGTCTTGCACAGAACTGAAATGTATACATTTGTCTACAGTTGTACGTACCGATTGCAGTGAACTGCATTGTTTTTGTCTATTTAACTTCTAACTTTTTTTTGTTGTTGTTTGGGCTAAATGAAGTTCCAATTGGATGTTCCACAGTGCTTTTACTACAATTTTCTGTGTACAGAGGAAACAAAGGTTGAACTCTTGAACTTGTGTATACATTTTTGGAGGATGAAGGCACAGCACACAGCCACCTTATTATAACTGTAGCATAGTGGAGGAGAATCATGGTTTGAGGCTTTGCTCCTGAACAGCTTAATTAAGAAACAATGAAGATGGGCTGAAACTTCTAGAACTTGGATGATGCAACAGGACAGTACAACAAAACAGAAATAAACAGACCGAATGGCCTTTTAAAAAAGGCGTGTTTTGCTATAACCAAATCGGTTAGGACGTTGATTTGACCTTGAACGTTGTTTGATATGAAGTGGCTTTCAAAGCAAGACATTTCAAAAAGGTCTAAAAGCTCTACAAGTGATTATCATTACTTCTTTAACATTACTGCTTGGTTTAGCCTGTGCTGTGAATGAGAGACTGTGGTGGTGCACAGCTTGGCTTGTACATTGTGAGACTCCATCATTTTACATTTTACAGTTACAGCATTTAGCAGATGCCCTTATCCAGAGCGATTTAGAGTTGATACAGTCTTACAATCCAAGCAATTGTGGGTTAAGGGTCTTGCTCAAGGACCCAACAGAGCTTGGCAGACGTGGGATTTGAATCCTGGGCCTTTTGGTCTTTTGGTCCATAGTCCAGTACCTTACCCGCTGGGCTACCACAGTCACACATTTACATTTACAGCATTTAGCAGACCCCCTTATCCAGAGCGACTTACAATTTGATACAATCTTATAATCCAAGTAAGGGTTAATGGTGCACAGATATCGGCCGATTATCTCTAAATGGCATTAATAGGCTCGATGACTCGACCGCCAGATTAGTTGGTCTAACCCTAGTTCATACAGATGGGATTCAAACAAATATCAGCCTTTCATGATGAAAGACGATACAACCAGTTCGTGAGATAATCCTGCTGTAATACACAGCTGGCCAAGAACCAGCTACACAGCTGACCGTCTCATTACTTATGGTTCTTTAATTGGGAAATTGTTCAAAATTAGCTTTAGTGTAGCATGCATTGAGTACAACAGTTAATAAACACTACTTTGCCCAAGCAGTGCAGTTGGGAGCTCTGTGCATGTTATTCTACTGATATTAGTGTGTAGCTAGTAGAAATGTGATTAAAGTTGCACAATCCTGCCCTGTCTGTGAGTATTTGTGACTCCTCATTAAAATCTCATAAAGCTCAGCTGCACACTGAACCACAATAAATAACGTGTGTTGTCTCTCTCTGTCTGCAATTTGTCTTGCAGATTATTTTAACAGCATGTTGGGGAATCCTTGGATTGAGGTATGATCTAATTACACACACCAGAGATATTATAAGTCTAGTCTGTATTTAATCACCTGTTGATTGGTCTGCTGCAATCTTCTGCCAGCTGGCTGCCGTGAATTCTCTTACAATAAAAAGAAAACAAAGTTTTAGTTAATACAGAACTTGCAGCCAGGGGCGCTGCCAGGGATTTTGGGACTTTTTGGGAAGTTCTAATATGTTTCTAAGGTCCCGGTCAGTCACAGGAGCTTAGAGACTTGCTAACCCCTGTATGGCCCCCCGCCTGCAGCTAACATCCTGACCAGGTAAACAAAGTCAGTTGTCACAGTTTGAGTACAAAGTCTGTAGCATCACTAAAACCTTCCATCCTTCAGCTCTTGCATGTCTCACTGATTGCCAAAAGCAAAGACATGACCTGTTTAAGCTCTAGGAATAGTCATAGCTCAGCTAGTCCATGATATTTTTCTTATATTGCCACTAAACTAAAGAAGATTAGAGACCCACATTCTAATCTGGATTATTTAGTTATTGGTCTCACTAAATTATATAAATTATAATCAATTTGTAATTACTTATTATATACTATACATTCTTATATTAGTTCAGATTACTTGTATAGGTCAGAACTCCCTTATTGTTTTAATTAACAGATTTTCTTATAAACTTTTCTTCTTATTTTATAAATAAAGGTGCTATATAAATAAAGGTGATTATTGGTTGTAGTTTTATTGGTATTAGTTTTTATTAGTAGTATTAATTCATTAAAATAATCCGTTCTTTTATTAGTATTTTATATAATTGTATTATTATCCTTAGTGTTTTAATGCATAATTTATTCTATTAATATTTATTAGTATTTAAAAAAAATCTTTAGTATTTCTTAAATAATCTGTATTATACTTGCAATCTATATATATTATAATTTAATAGTATTGAATTTTATTAAGTAGTAGTAATTAAATATTCTCTAGTTAATATAAATATTTGGTGTAACATTTTAAATATCATTCTTAGTGGTCATAGTGGTAGTTTTTATTCATTTATTAAAAGAATATGCACTTAATTGAAATTTTAAATTATATTATTATTAGTAGTAATGAATTTTTTTAAATCTGTAATTTTGTTAGTAATTTTTTTAGTATTTTTATTGTTAGCAGTAACAATTTATTTGCAAATTAATCTTGTATAACAAATCTAATTTCATATGAAAAATATATGTAATTATTATTAATAATAATAATAATGGTGGTGGTGTTGGTAGTAGTAGTGGGAATATTTATTCATTCTATGTTATAATTAAACATTTAATTCATTTGGCTGCAGCAGCTTTTCATAATATGGATCTCTTTTGCCCCCTACAGTCCACCAGCTGTACTGCACTGGAGATGCCCACGAATGCCAAAGTCCTGCAGGTTATACTGGAGTACATCTACACTGATGAGTCTCCCAGTGTCAGAGGTACTGTACACTTTACTGGTTTAATCACTGATTAGACTTTATTTTGATCCTGTGTGTATTAATTGTGTGTGTGTGTGTGTGTGTGTGTGTGCTGCAGAGTCTCTGAGTGTGGAGTTCATGTGTAACGTTCTGGTGGTGGCAGATCAGCTGCTCATCCCTCGGCTGAAGGAGATGTGTGAGGTGACCATCACTGAAAACTGTACGTCTCTGTCTGCACACTGGAGTGTCGAACCTACAGCAGTTGCCTATCAGTGATGATGAAGATGTACTGATGAATTGTGTGTGTGTGTAGTGACTCTGAAGAACGCTGCAGAGCTGCTGGAGTTTGCAGTGATGTACAACGCTGAGCAGCTCAAACTGTCCTGTCTGCAGTTCATTGGGCTCAACATGACCGCCATGCTGGAGACCAAGTGAGTCACCGGACATGACGTCCCCCTGTGTTACTGCAGCGCTGAGTATCACCTTTAAGCACTACAGATCATTCGGAAACATGTTCTGTGCATCTAAATGCATTTAGTTGAAGCCCTTTTGTCATGAGGTCTGACTAAATCTAATCTTCTGATGGTGGACTCATGAACATTAACATTAGCCAATGTGAGAGAGGCCTTCAGTTGCTTAGGAGTTACCCTGGGGTCCTTTGTGACCTCACCAACTATTACACGCCTTGCTCTTTGAGTGATCTTTGTTGGGCGACCACTCCTGGGGAGGGTAACGATGGTCTTGAATTTCCTCTGACTGTGGATTGGTGGAGTCCAAACTCTTTAGAGATGGTTTTGTAACCTATTCCAGCCTGATGAGCATCAACAACTCTTTTTCTGAGGTCCTCAGAAATCTCCTTTGTTCGTTCCATGATACACTTCCACAAACGTGTGTTGT